>PNEQ01036724.1:0-17527 GCA_003012365.1 Medauroidea extradentata | reverse complement strand
CATACTACTACACTCCAGTCAGAACGTGCAAGTTTGCAGTTTATGAAATTTATTTGTGAGGTGGAAAAAGAGAAACTTAAGTCATTTGATGTTGAGGAAGACAGTTTAGATTCATTTTATGCAGAACTTTTAAGTAACAAAGATGATTTTAGAGATATATGGACTATGGTTAAGATTTTGTTAATACTCTCCCATGGCATTGCCTTTGTAGAGTCAGGATTTTCTATAAATAAGGACATACTTGTTGAAAATCTACATGAAGAGTCACTGATAGCCTTGAGACGAGTGTATGACGGTATATGCGATGCTGGTGGGGAAGAAGCTGTCCACGTAGACAAGACAATGATTAGTTACGCCAGAGGATCTTGTTCTAAATATGGGAGTACCGTGGAGCAAAAACGTGAAAATAACAAGAAATTAGGCCTAGAGAAGGTTGCTATAGAAGAAAAGAAACAGAAGTCTGAAGAACTGAGACAACTGCAGATCAAAAAATCTAATTTGGAGAAAGAAAAAGTGGAACTAGAGGAGAAAATAAAAAAGTTAAGATCATGAAATGCAATTTCTATAATTGGATGTTTGTGCATACATTTATTACAGATTTAAAGTTAAAACTGTGTATAGTTTTTAGTGTTGTTATGAGGTCAGTTCAAGACAAAAACAATGCTGTTTGGAATATTAATCCACGTGAGTACATAGGTGTTATGGTGGTATGTTCAAAAATAATTGTACATTCTAACAAATTGTTTTCCTATTTAGTTGACTAACAGAAAATATGCTATTATGTTATTTAGGCTTGTGTTAGTGAGTATATTTCAAAGGTTAGTCATAAAATGTGCTGTGTATAGTTATTCAAAGTGAATGACAAGATATTTAAGCATTATTTAAGTGTTATTCTTTACCTATGTCATTTTTGTTAGACAGGGAAAAATTTTATCTGGGACAGGGAAAACAGGGAAAAATCAGGGAAATTGGCTGGAACAAGTTTGTGGGAACCCTGTAATACATTTATCTTAACTTTCCATTACGACAATGTCAATTTTGTTGAATGAAACAACTAACTATTATCACCTTTATTAATAACATTTAATTTTATCCTCACAAAATTGAACACATTACATTCAAAATACATTTTATTATTTTCAAACATTGCGAAATTTTTTTATTTCAATAACGTTACATTTAATTACTTACATACTAATTTGAAACTTAGAGCTGATTTTCCATTGTGTGAATCTTCTGTATTATGTTATGTTTTCAGATTTACTGCATCTACATTTGTTAATTTAAAATACTGGTTTTTACTAATTAATTGGTCATACTATGGGGTAGTTTTTCCAATGGCAGGTGATCATTTATGTGACCCATTTATATTTTTACCTCGTGCAAACTAAGAGGCATCTTTCAGAACCAAGCACAACTTTTGTGAAAGTGGTTTGTTTTACCCTACAAACCTGTACTATCATTGACTTGAAACGTGTCTTTAAAGGTGACGACACTAATCATCTTTGGTGTGTACAAATTTCGTTCCACATGGACTATTACTTTTTCTACCATCAGTAAATGCTTAGCTCAGGCTAGAGTACAGCCAAATTTTCTTAACAAATTTGTAAATTTTTGATGGTTGTGAATTGGATTATTACAAGTTTGGTTTATTTGAGGTCTTGGACCCCTCTGTCACCCGTCTCTTTATTGAAGTGAACTCCTGGAACAACCTGTATATGAACGGTTGAAGGAATATTGTCCGTGTGGTCGTCGTGGTCATCCATGGGTTCTGTCCTTGGTACAGCAGCTAAAATTGTCTGTGCCCTGATCATTGTGAATACGTGATTGATGTTTAGCAGAAATCACTCACTTCACTTTCACCTATGTCTCCACAGCCAGGGGTGGTTTTCAATGTTTTTACATGGAAAAAATTGTTGGAAAACTTTTCTGGTCTTTTTATAATTTAATGTCCTTATAAGACAAATAATTAATATCTTATATGCTGTACAGTTATGGAGAAACAGTAGAATTGTCACAGAAGTTCTCATTTTGTATTCCAGTGACAACAAGAATGACGTAAATATATCTGCAGTCATCCAACAAGCATTTCTTGTTGGCGTGATATTTCACTAGGAACATTTTTACATCCAAAAAATTTAAGAATTTTTTTTTATAATTATTGCAGTTGGCACATGCTGCAACTTGTTTGGACTGTCATTATTTGCACACAACAAAGTCTGTATTTGGAATGTTTTACCTTTAATGGTAATCTTTGCCCTTAACTGTAAGTGTTCTTTTGGTATACAATTATAAAATATGCCCATGTTGTCCATGTTGACGGTCGTAACCATCAAGAATTTTTAGAAAAATTGGCAAACCATTAAGTTATTTTTTCATCCACAAGTGCACATTCCTTACACAATTTCTTGAATAATAGGCCATGATGTTCCTTAATCATTGAATCTCAAACATTTGTTGCTATAAAATTGACTGTGCATGCCTAATCACAAAAATATTTGAAGTCCTGGCTGTCCGATACTGTGTAAACAAGATGTCTTTAATCTCACAGAAATGGGATTCTGGGCCAGTCTTTTATTTCTTGATTGTTTTTTAGAGTGCATGTATGTATGTATTTCTTCCCTTTTCAAGAAAATTGGACTCGATGTTGAAGGTGGAAGTCCGAGGGGTTTGGCGACATCCAATCTTTTATTGCTGGTATTTCATTCCAGTTCTTCAATGACCTTGAATATCTTGTTGATTGTACTTTCTTCTTTCAGTAAAGGCATTGCCAGGCTTGTATTAAGAACGTAAAATTTATGATCATGTTAAAATACTTTTACAACTGTCTTAACTTTGTACCTATTTTTTGTGCAAACTGTAGTGGAAGTTGGCAAATCAAAACACTAATTAGACCAAAAATGGTGAGATACGTACATTATAGATTATTCGGAATAAAGTGAGCACTAAAGATTTAACCTTTAAAAAAAATCACTAGTCGTTACTGCATATTAGTCAACATTAACAATAGTTACGTTAATGTTTGTATGGTTGGTAGTGAATCATTGCATGTAGTTCCGTGTATGTATTTTCTTATTTGAATACAGAATTATTGAAAGAACATCAAATGCAATCGACCTCTCCGTATACTGTACCATATACAGTAGACTCCCGATTATCCGTGTGCGGATTATCCGCAGAAAATTTGTCACTTTAAATAGTTGAAAAAAAAGTACAAAATAAAATAATAAAAAAAAATTTTTTGTTATTTATAAATACACACTGTGTTTACTCGCATAATGTTAACCAACATGTTATGCCCACACTCGTATTTTGAAAGGCTTGAAGATGATTTAATTATTTTCCAGCAGTCTACACCATTACGTATTCCACGTATGAATGGATTAACAATTTTTTTCTTTAAAAATAAGATATCAGTGACTTTTTTTCAATTTGTGTTTTAGATTATTTGTTCATTCCCCCTTATGATTACTGTGAATTTACAGACTACTGTATTTAATTGCTGCCTTTTATTGTAGGAATGAATTTGACCTTTTCTCTTTTTACTGAGATCTAATAAATGGAAAAACGTGGATTATCTGAGACATCGGCCCCCTTCCATTAGTGCGGATAGTCGAGAGTTGACTGTACTTTAAAATATTTATTTATGATCTTATTGACATACCTGCTGACTGTGTAGTTTGAATTGATTACCGCCACGATAAAGTGATGCAACCACCCGCTGAATTCAAAACTGTCATTGACATATAGCCGCTGCTAGCGCTCGTGCCACGGAGGTATTCAAAATTTCATTGACAGGTGACACCAGAGTTAGGTTTTCGTCGCTTCGCAGGCTTGAAAGCGAGTTGAGTCATGAGGGTCTCTGTCCGTTGTGTAATAAATATGGGTTTCTGACGAACGCATTCAAAAGTATTAGAAGTAACTGTTTATGAATATCATTGCTAAATGATGTGAAGTCATTAGTAATCTGTAATCTGATATGTTTTATGATCGCCAGCCTGAGATTATGGAATTAGAATAAGCATTTTTTCTGTTTCACACATTAAGAAAATATGTTATTTATTGCTTTTGTTATTTGCATCGTCTTTCATGGCAGTATGCTGAATGGAACTTGAATTGCGTGTGTCATGTGTGTTTATAGTGGCTGTTTTGAATCACAAATTAATATACTACGCATGCATTTACGAGATAAGTAACGGCACATCCAATTAGAGTCGATGCAGAGGAAACCGTGATATAAAACATTAACACGCAGGTATTTATAACTAAGATTACTATTGAGTATATAATACTATATACAGAGTTCGTTCACTTCATGAGTAGGTATTATGGGTAATATTTATCGTAGCAGTGTAATGTAAATTGAAACATTGTACAAGCCTATGTAAATAAAGGCACGTAGCAGTGTTTATGTTTACATTCAGCAGAATGACGTAAACTGTCGGAAAATAGAAATTAATCAGGGCTTTCTTGAGTGCTTACTTTATTCCAAATCACCTATAACAAAGATATTTTGTTGCATGGTTCACATTTGCAACATTCGTAATAATTAGTGTAGTACGAAGGACGCAATTATTGTGAGACAATGATTGAATGCACACATAAATAAACTATTGATTGTGGAAATAGTCTGTCAGCCACCATTTTAAGTTCACTCCTGGCGACGAAGACGTAGTCACGTGCACTGAGCATTTCTCTGCTGATTCTTAACTTTAGTGGAGGTGCTCCCCATTAGACACATGCGTCTAACGAGTGCAAAGTAAATAACTGTGCGGTTAAAAATGACGTATAAAGTATGCAATTTGAATGTATTGTGTTGTTTTATAGCTAAAAACTATAAATGCAAGTTTAATGGATGGTCACTACTCACTAGTTAAACCACCCCAGTGCATTAGTCAAGAGAAGCAGCACTTTAAATGGGATTTGGTTCTTTGCTCAGTATTCATGTATCTCGAGACCAAATTATTATCTAACCAATCTTCAAACAGTGGATGTGTAACACAGATCTTGGTGTAAATGCTCAGTTCCACTAAGGCAACATTTTGGCAACATGTCGCATGCGGCTGACGACGGCTGTTGCTGTGTGTAGCATGCGTCGTCTGTGGTAATGTATGGTGCCGCATGCTACATGTGTTGCAGTGTGTCACATGCTCTCCTTGTGAAGATGTGTAGCGTACCAAAAATGTAATTCTACTGAAGCGACAGTTTCCTGGTCAATTTTGATAAAGAAGGATGTGTTTGCAGATCATTGCAGCTGCAGCATACATTGTTATTGCGAATGATCGTAGAAGAAAATGCCTCCAGTAGTGAAGGTGTGACTTGTTTATCGCACCATAAAATTGATAAAGCACAATTTATGTCAAATTATGTGCTGGCTTCGAAGCACACTTCAGAAATTTTGTGGAGATGAGCCTGTAAGACTTGGACATTTTGCTACAGACAATTATGCCCATTATAACAATGTGCAAAGAAATGTCACCAAAACTGCAATTATTAATTCCCCTCAGATTTCTTGCAAGTGCCGACAGTTACGCGTCTTTTATGTACTTGTTTTGTGTTTCGGAACCCAATATTTCATGAATTATCCTAAAGTATGCAAAGCACTAACAGAGGTTTTGAAAGACATTGTGAAGGTAAGTAAACATAAATATAAGCCGCAGTTTATGTTACACAATTGTGTATACTAATATCTGCTTCTGAAATGAAAATGAACAGACACACACATTAGATGTAGTAACTGTTGAGTACTGCATTATATCAATTTATCTCTTTCTTTTCCTGTGCCTCCTCCAGGTAGGACAAATTCTTCTCTCTTAACGTTCTTGGTACGGATCATACATTCCCCTCGCAAGTACATATTATGAAACAATATTTTATGGTTTTCACGACAAGGCTCACTTCAAGAATCTACAACTACGGATGTTCGTGTGCACGTCAGACAGTAGAAGACTGGGTTGTTGTTAAGTATTTTTCAAGTATTTCGATAGCCAGTGGAGATAAACGTGGAAATTTAAGTGACTGTAATCAGGACCTGTATCTATCTGCATAACTCTCTTCAAAATAGATAGTGAAACCTCAAGACACCTTTTCTCGTCTCAAGGGACTTTTGACACAGTTGCCCTAGATGGAAGCATCATTCCAGGAACATGGCGTAGTGTAATCCAAAGTGACACAGGAATGACGCTTGTCAAAAACATACCGTATTGGAATACTCGAGAGGCTAAAGCAGTGAGGGATGAATTCATGGAGTACGCCGTGTAAAGTGAAGGCTGTATACCATGACTAGGCAGGTATGCTTTAAGGAACATGCGTGTAAGTGCCGTTACTTAAAGTATATATACTTTGTAAGATATTGCAATCTATGGAAACAACTTCTATCATTACAGCACTTGCATAAAGTTAAATATACTAATGATACGTAGCTATCCACACATTGAGGTTTATTTATTTTCGTTATTGTGTTTTCTTCTGAGCTTTTTTACCATATATCATATTGTCAAATGCTTCGTCTCACTATTCATTGCGTTTAAAGTGTTTAATTTTTTAATATTCTGGGCATAAGTACTAACCCGAGATCACCAGTAAAAACTTCAAAGTCCATTCCTTTTGCACCATAGCCTCAAACCTACATATGTGAAATGTATTCAGTGCATTGTTTTATTTGTGGGATCACCTAGCCTCAGCTATTTATCGTATTTACCTGCATAATGTCCATTCTCACGTAATGTCTTCACCCTTATTTTTCAAGCCTTAAACAAGTTTTTAAAAAAAATTTGTGTAATATCAGCACGTGTCTTTTTCAAAATCAATGGATTAACAGGTGTTGCATGTGAATGGATTTACGAGTTTCTCGTGCCTTTATATTTCATGCGCAACCAGGGAAACCTTTTCCTTTAATTTTGAATGACATCAGAAATCTTTGCCTATATTTAAAAAAGGCTTGTTATAGATGAATAAATACGGATAAAAGTGTACTCTGAAATTTTTTACTCATAAATATTTTTTCTGTAGCCTTCTCTTAATGTTTTCACCCCATTTTTCTGGTCAAAAAAATGGTCAAATTACTGTGGACATTATGCGAGTAAATATGGTACACCAATTAGAGCCAACTTCATTAGCTTCAAGCGCAGTCATTATCACTTGCAATTTCATAACTCTACACTACTGACATATGAGGAATACACTGGTAACATATTTACTGTAGGTTCTGCACTGTCATATGCCGTTGAGATGGTTTTTCTAGGAACATCGGTGTCAAGAAGAAAGTTGAGCAGATTTTACTCAAACCACATTTTACCTTTCACTGGTGAGAGACCACTACCTGTCTTCAGTCTTTTGTTCTCTCGATTTAAGACTGAACGCAGGTTTTTAATTATCTTTTCTACTTTTTTAACACTACACTCGTATTTGCAAACCGTTTCAAAGTATCTATTTTCACTATTGTTTTTATACTCTCCAGGCTTTACGTTCCATAATTCATGGGTATTACGATAGTCTTATATAAACTGAATCTTTCTTTTTAATTGGATCGTTCCATTTTGTCGTCCAGAATTGGCTGCACCGATCAACACACTGCCGGATCGAGGGCGACACAGTTCGACAGGAAGATTTTTGTGACATGCGACGATATTGTCAGCCCCAACAGGTGGTGACGTGTCGCATGTGTCATTGCCGCATGCCATGTGACACTCTGTGTTCCAGCAGTTGAAAGCAGACTGCCTGTGCGTCATTGCTACATGTTGCCAAAATGTTGCCTCTTTGGAATTAGGTCAATTGATTTCCTGATGACAGGCAGCTTACTTGGGCCATTTTTTAAATACTGGTTCTGCGAATGTTAAAATGCAAGTGGGTTAAGTTTCAAGGCGTAGAATTTCGTTCCCGTGAAATAAATGTGCGCTCTTGCATCGGTTTCCATAGCAGAGCAATTTCATCAACGTTAGTTTTGTACTCTGGGAAAATATTCACCTTCCTCAATCATTTCTGATACGAGTTAGAAAATTAATTTGTGGCGTCTGCATCTCCACTTGTGGCCTTTGCTTGTGATTCTTATGTTGTGAAGATTCGCTTGCTCCTTGAATTGTTTAAACCATCCAGTGCTAGCTTTAAATAAACTTTCAGTGTCTTTTATTTTATTTTTTTTTTATTTACTCATCTAAGCTTTGTAATTACAGTATAGTGTTTTTCAATGTTACTGTAGTTTTCATACTTTCAACAATATAATCAGTGTCTTTCACAATAGTATTCACAGTCGAAACAGGGCGATCAGTTTTACCGCCTTGATACATTTTAATTATTTTTAACTTTCCTTGTAATGTATTAATGGCATATATTTTTTAAATTTCTTATTTGAGCGTACATTCTTATGCTTTGATAACAATTTACCGGTGAACAAACAATAGCTATGAAAACAATACTGTGATACTGTGATCATATACCCTATACACATTTTCACTCCATGTGAGATAAGAAGCGGTACTGCTATCTGCAGCTATTGTGGTAAATCAACACACGCCTTGCACGAGTTGTTTTGTTTTCCGCAGCCACCTCATCCTACGCTTTTATCACTTCAGCGCATCGTAGTCTAAAAGTTGTATAACTGCAAATTTACGAAAGTTACATCACTGCAAATTTACGAAAGTTGCATCACTGCAAATTTACGAAAGTTGCATCTTAGGTAAATTGGTACTTACATATCTGTATTTAAATGAGAAAATATTTTGAACTACAGTTGGTAATTTTTTGCTTACTGTACAAGGCATGAGGTGGTCACTATTTATGTTCTATTGTGCAGTATAGGACAGCAATTTTTTTTAACATAGATTTAACAAGTGTTCAGTTGATTGTGAAACAACCAATTACCTAATTTTTTTATCGGAATAACTAGTTGACACAAGGAAATTATAAGCACGATTGTAGCATCAAGGTATCTTTTGTGTAGTACAGTATTTGAATTATCCGTCAGGAATACTGCTTCCTTAGTTAAATGTTTGCTCTCTAAAACTGTTCAAATGTATTCAGTAAATAAGTAATTTAGTATCTACACACTGGCCTCTGTATACTATGCCAGAATTGCACTGTGCTGTACATGTCTTATTCTTCTGTAAGTTTCTTGTATTTGTTGTGAAGGCAGCCAAAAAACATTTGAAAAGTACGGGAAATATCTCTTTACCTACTTTTGTGTCCAGGAGCAGACATTGCAGCTTTTGCTACAAGATATTTAATCAGTAACGTTTTCAAATTAAACACCATTTTACCTGTATTATATACAGTATTATTCTCCACTGTAACTCTAAATTAGGTCTTCACACTTATAGTCATAATGAAAAAAAATTATGTAAGTGGCAGCATGGTCTGCAGTTATCTTTTCACCACACATAATTAATTTTGAAATACTCAGTAGGCTTTCCATCTCTTAAGCTAGTCAGAACTAGTACTGAAATTACTGTGAGATTTTAATATTGTAATTTAAATACAATTTACAGTTATAATTGAATTTGATTGTACACTTGCCATTTTGAGTTGCTTGTGATCACCTACCCAAGTTTAGAAGACCTTGTTTGGCTGTATTTTCTGTAGAGTATTCTTCCAGTTAGGTTTAAAATGTCACCTATTCTGATACTAGCAGCCACAGCATACTTTTTTCTGTTATTTTACCTTTTGATATTTTCTTAAATAAACAGTCGGTTATGGAATGTAATCCTAAATCCAGGCTTACACAATGCCAAATCCTTAGCTGTTTTCATGCTTATTTCATGTTACAGATTTTGCATCTGTGTATGTTGCGTTTCAGCACTTTCTCGATGAGACATGCTTAAGGTACAACAGATTTCATAACCAAAAGCTTGCCCAGGAATGTGCAGTAGACTTCAGAACTTGCTGATAATCTTCTGCTGTAGTATAACAAGTTTTTAAACAAGTTTTCTGTGTGGTAAACTACCTTTCTGATGAGGGACTACGGGAGCTGGCAACTACGCACAATACCCTACAGACACGTTGCAAGTATATGACAGACATTCCTTTATTCTGAAACGTTCGTCAATCATTTTTTAATACTAATGACTCTCCTGCTACTTTTCTCCCGCCCCTCCCTCGTATTCTGTTTTCCTTCGCCTGCCGTTCACTTCTCAGTCTGCTACTGCAGCCTTGTGTATTCCCCATCCCTTTTAATTGTACACTCACGTTTGTAAATATCATGTGTTTTGATATGTGACAAATAAGAGCAAAGATGACACAAAACAACATACTGTACTTTTTTTCTAATGAATAACTTAACATTTAGAATAGTGTGTGCATATAATTTTTTATTCAATATTTTGTTTTTGTATGAAGTATAAGACAATGCTACTAGTTAATGACTTTTAATGTAATTTTCACATGGTATATTAATAGAATATATAGCATTCAATGATAAGAATATTGCTGCAAGCCACTTGAAGAAGATTCTTGTAGTTCGTCATTGTTACTCTACTCAGCAGCTAGTAATGGGGATGGTACCTATTTTTTTAACGTATTTTTATTTAAAGGTGCATTTAATTTAGTGAATGTCAGAACCACATTTTCTTTATTTGTTTCTGTACAGCTGGAGAAAAACGTAAATAAAAACTGCGTTTAATTTAGCTCGGTAAAAATGAGCCTGTCAAGCTCACGTCCTGACGTCTGTGGACTTGTTACTATATATCTGATTACACAAACTCTACAGAAACATACATTTAGTCCGTGAAATTGTGTTAAATCCAATTGTTTATATGGTAAGAATGGGTATGGTTGGAACTCCAAAAAGTTGTAATTGTCTACAGTAGCTCCAGTGCGCATCAATACAATTTAATTTACTCAGAATATGTTTTCTGCAGCGCCATGTGACAATACAAGACGGACTGCGTGGTTTCTACAAGACGAGAACTGAAACACTCTGCTATTAGCGACAAAAGTACAGTTTGTGTGTGCAGTGGTTATTTCAGTGTATTGCTTACAGTATGGCATGGTTAGCATAAAATAAATAAGTAATTTTAGGTTAGAATTTGGTACCAAATCTCAAAATCTGTTCAACTCACTTTATTTTTGCTGTTCCACTTTGTGGCCGCCCTGCCTGTGGAAACGGCTTAGCCAATAGGCAAGTTCAAGGCATCTGTGATTGAACAGTAATTCGAGAGGAGGGCGGGGTCATGCAAAATTCATCAATAGATGGCAGCATTCCAGGCTGAAACTTTCATGGCCGTTCACAAGAAATTTAGGGTCACAGTAGCAGAGTGGTCAGTTCACTCACCTCCCACCGAAGCGTCCGGGTTTGATTCCTGGCGGGGTCGGTCCCCAGGTATTTTCATGTGGGGATCGCGTCGGACGATGCCACAGATCAGCGGGTTTTCTGAAGATCTACTGTTTACCTGGCCCCTTCATTCTAACACCACACCATTCTCACATCACATCACCTCTCACTAGCAATAAAGACTAGGTCTGTTCTATATTTTGATATATCGATAATTATCAGTATCAAAATGAAAAAGTCTTAACTGATATCTAAATTTTTGAATATCAATGTATTGGTGTTACGATATAATTGAAATCACAGATATATTGATATCTGTAATATACCTAAAACAATTTCTGTATAGTATTAATATCGATAATATACTGAAAACAATTTCGGAATATCAATATTGATTATGTACCTAAACTATTTAGATATTTAAACATACTGATTCCTAACACTATATTGATAATGTAACAGTATTATCAAATTCACCGAAATATCGATATCGACAGTATACCGAAAACGATTTCGGTATTTAAACATACGAACAACTGTCAATATATTGATAATTACCAATATTGAAACGGAAGATATGACCGATATATAATTTACCAAATATAGATACAGTATATCAAAATTGTGATATCAGTAACACTGGTATACTGATATTTTCAATGTATTGAATAAAAATTGACAGTGCTATCAAAATTTATAGTGTCATCGAAACTGTCAATTTCATTGATATTGTTTTTGGACCCGACTGTGTTATCCAAATTAAAATTATTATCGAAACAAGCATTATGTGCATCGTCGTTGTACGAGAACAATATTATTTATGTTCTGTAAATTTTCAGTATTTTCAATAGTCATTGTTAATTACATTTTCACTTATTTTTCCGATGATATGTGATACTATAGGTAAGAAAGGTATAAATTTTTGTATTTCTGAAAAATTGTTGATTTTTTAAATTTTCATTTCAAAATTCAGCATTTTTTATTAAATACAAAAGTATTTTATTTTTCGTATTTGTATATGTTAAATCATAGCCTACAACATTGTTATACACTGTGAATTTTGTCTGTTTGGTATGTCAGTTGGTTTTAGTGGCATACTTAAAACCGTAAAGTGCAAATTTTGAGGTTTACGACTCATTATGCAAAAACTGTGAGAGATACAAAAGTTTCCTAAGAGGAAGATTTAATTACAATTTATGTCTAAAATAAGAAAAAAAATATATCTGGTACAAATATAAAAATAAATAAAGTCGTTGAAAACTGAGGTGAACCGCGCCCTTAAACGTTTAATATTCACTGGTTGAAAGCTTCGGTTACGGGTAGACACGTCGCACAGGTCATGGAGGGCGGGGCGTTTGTGCTTCTACCGGTCTTGATAATCTGAACTACAATTTACTGCGTGAAAACTTAACTTACTTAGGCACATAAAAATTACGGGGTTTGTCTTCTCTGGTTGGAGTACACTGGGTTTATACGTCACTTGAATGAGGCACTTCCTAATCCTAATATTTTCAGGGTGCATGTACAAGGTTACACTGGTAAGCAATGTTAAACAAGGTTAAACAGGTAATCTAGGTCTGGGATAAGTAATGAGCCAAATAAAAACTGCTAACACTCCTGTGGTAATCTAACAAGGTAGGAACTAAGGTAGGGGGTAATACATACACTGAGCACTACCTTCTCTAGCTACTGAGTGGAAGGCTCTCTCCAAGCAGGCATGAAGGCACGGAGTCTATCTCCAAGCTGGCCCGAAGGCATGGAGTCTATGTTGGTTTCTTGGAGCGCGCAAAGGACCGCCAGGTTGGTGTCCTTCGGCTTTCAAGGGCAGGTCTATGTGTCCTAGGGTACTTAGCTATAAGTCAGGGCGGGCCAAGTAGATTTCCTGACTCGTAGGCTCTCTCACGTGCTGCTGTGCTTCTGTCAGTATGTCAGCTTGTACAAATTGGCTGTTGCGGCAGTGTTGAGGATGGCCCTCGGTCTCCTTCCTCCCAGCTGAACTGTGATCCGTGGAGGTATTGGAGTGGCAGTAGAATCGTTCAGAAGTTTTACAAAGTGCTGCGCTGCTGCAGATGTTGTCCCTGAAGAGGCTTATTTCTTGTTTGCTTCTGTTCTCTGCTGTTTGGCTTTAAGTACAGAGTGAGCTGCTTAGCGGGTAGCGTTGACGGCGCTCCCATAGGGGCAGCCCTACTGGCGACCCAGGCGATGTGTACATGCCTCATCAAGAGGGGGGAGGGGAAGGGTAGCGCCCACAGCCAGGAAGGTGCCATGATATTCTTGACTGGATCTGAAACAATAAAATTAATTCGTAGTAAGTTATCATCACTCTGGATTTTGAATTAGACTGACATAAATTCAAACCTGTCACTAAAATGTCTCAATATGCGAGAGCTACCATACTGTCTTCACTCCTCTCAACTCATTGGAGGTACCAGTGAAATCTTAGTTACTAACTAAAAATATCTGTTAACTTCAACCGCACCTTCACTAACAGCGAGCAGATTTTCCGAGTTAGCTTTTCAGTATCCGGGTTCATAAAATTTGATCAGTTTTTTTAGGCCAGCGTAAAATTCCAAAATATACCATAGTGCCTGGTGGTCGGCGGTACACGAAAACAACAATCCAGCTATGTTGTACGGGTTTTAGCCAATGAGAACATGTTTCCAATATTTATTGCAGCACTTGAAAATATGGCGTTTTTAAAGCTGAATAATTTGAAAAATAAAATTTGCATGGAATTATTACTTTACGTGGTTTGATTTGGTGCAAAAATAATTCAGGAAAATCCTGTAAATGTTAAATAGTTTTTCTAGGTACCATCCCCATTGCACGAGCCACAGTGATCTGCAACGTCAGACAAAATGTTTACTAGTTTGAAGAAGGGGGATGGGGTGAGACATTGCTGCTGTGAGATAGAAATAAATCCTCTGCAGTCAACACGCACTGAAGGAAAGGAGAAAAACAGACCCTCTGAACTTAAAAAAAAAAAAAAAAAAAAAAAAAAACAGCAATGAATTGCCATCACAGTTGTCAGAGCGCATGTCCAACCACCATTAAGCAGTGTTGACACTTGTCTGGAAATGTTATTTCACACACTTAATTTATAAAAAAAAAAAAGCTACAAATGTGAATGCTACTGAATGAAAAACTTATCAGTTCGTATAATAGCGCTAACCAAAGTTGTATGACTCTACACGACATCAAATTTTTATGTAAATGTAATATAAGACATTCAAATTGCAAAACGTTAAGTAGGAATTATACTTTCCACTTTCATTACTCTGAACTTAGCAGGAGTTTCACAAGCATCAAATCCATTTCCACTGAAACTGTGTAACTACTGGTTTGTTCAGTTTGGTTCAGCACGGTTTTGAGGTGTTATTTTGCTGCTACCCCTGCCCCCTTCTCTCTCTCTCTCTCTCTGTCTCTTTCTCCCCTCCCCTTTCTCTCCCTCTCCTCAAACATTATCAAGATCAGTTGGATAAATTACAGCTTTAGGTCACAGCTATGTCATCCCTCAGTGGTGTGTATCTGTTGCTGCAAAACAATCCCCTTTCTACCATCTCAAGCCAGCCCTTCTGCAGTTATCCCAGGGAAGAAAAAAAAAAGCAAAATTTTCATAGGTGCATCTGTCCCTCCTCTTTTAACTTTTTTCCACATATTCTCAGCATCCTGCTGATGTTATCAATTGGTATGCTTCTCCACCCCACCCTCCTTCCTTTTTATCATCAACACAAGACTGCTTGCGAGTAGAGCTTCTGCTTGTTTCGTAGGTTCTAAAATTTGTCAGCCATGCCGTTGTTTCAGGGAGTTGTTTTATGTAACTTCCTCCTTCCTGTTTATTTTATTATTTCTGGCATCTGTTGTAATAACAATACACACTTTATTTCAGTGAAAGTTACTTGATTCGAAATGTGTATAGAGTAATTAACTGAAATGTCTGCTGCTGTGGCACAAAGCACAAAGCAGATGCATGGAAAAGCATTAATTGAAGCAGACTGCGGTTTGCTGGTGCAGGCAAAGACGGTGTGGCAACAGTGTGGTGAGATGGCTGACGGCTGGTATCTATGCAGTGTTGCCAGTTCACAGCTTTGTGCTGTAACTGAGCTCATCTGAGAAATTTTAGCGATAGTTAATTTTACGTGTATAAATGTTTATAGATACTACAATATTATAGTTGTTTTTACAAACTTTTGCATTCTTCTAAACATAATTTAAAAGTATTTACAGTAAACTTTAAAATGTAATACTTAGTGTTCAAAATGTGTTGTAGTTAAGCCACAAATCAGATAATTCATCCGGGTATTATCTGGAGTCTTCAGTATTAGAATATGATCTATTTATCTGCTACTGTTTTCTGTTGGCATTTTACCCACAACCCGTTGAGGCCAATTGCAGTCAGGTATTGAAAATCGTATGACTGCTGAATTCACTCTGCTTTAGCACATCAAACATGGCGTCAAAATGGCATGTAGAACACGTAGTTGAGTATTAAATTTTTAGATTTATGGGGATATGGTTTACATAGAAATACTTGTGGTTGATGCTATTTTCCTGAGAGATTAGAATGAGTTAGAAGTTACATATTTCAATTAAAATAAAACTACAAGTACATGGTCTAATTAGGTGAGGAATGATAACTTGAAATGTTGTACAGTTTAGTATTATGCACTGCAGTGTTTGAAGAAACAGAATAACTTCTTAAATGTGTTTAATTTACATATTCTATTGTCACTTTAGGCATTGCATAGTTACGAGCCTGCAGCTGCAATGGCCAATGTTATATTCCTGGACATAGAAGAAGTTGGACATCATGTAGGGATGACTAAGCAGCTCATTTCTGCTATTCCATGTAGGTATCTGCCTGTGTGGACCAGTGCTTCTCTGCCTTGCACTCCTTTCCTCCTGTGTGTGCCAGTCTGGGATCACAGCAGTGGGAGGATACCCTCCTTCAGGTGTGTAAGGTATTTGTGACTGGGAGCCCCTGAGCAGGCTCCACAGGGATGAAACCAACTTGTCTCAAGTTCTTGTATGTTTGGGCAGGTTTTTTCAAGATGTCTTCCAGTACAGCCTGTGTTGTAACTTTAGTTATGGCTGCGCTAAATGCAATAGTGGGTGCTGGGCAGTAAAAATGTGCAGAGTCAATGCCTAACACCATCTGTTACTTGGGCAAATCTCCAAGGGCGGTGAGGTGTGAGCATGTTTTGGTCAGGGATAGAGATCTGTGGTATTGTACTCCTAGATTTATACAGACTGCTGATTCCTCCTCTTCCATGTATCAGTTACTAAAACACACATCTCGCCACTACTCCCCCTGGCCAGGAAGCATATTTAGTACTGTTGTATGGTGCATGTAGTCTACATACAATTTTTGCCAGCAGGCTGAGAGATGTGGTCCAGGCAACTAGAACATGTAGCGAACAATGTGGTACTACATTATAGACATACTTCCTTATCAAGGACAGCAACTGTGGAGTAATTGTTTACCAGGTTGTCCTTTGCCTATCTTACATACTTCATGTGCAGAAACAGATGCGAATACAAGATTTAATTAAGGATTTAATCTATGAAAGGATATTATCATGTTGGTTCTTTGTCGTTTTGTTCCCTCTTTTTTGTGGGCAGGTTCTACACAAAGAACATCCCCTAAACTGGGTAACTGTATTCCGTAACACTCATGGTTACTTAATAATACTAGACACAAAGTGGTTACAGTTTGAAAGACAGTAAAACCTAAGACCAATAAGACATGTGGATGATAGGAAGGGAAGCATGGCCCCCCACCCCTTAATCTTTTGAAGCATAGTTTATCCGTAAAATTTACAATTTCTTAAAGTATATTAAATGTTTGGGTTATGAAACTTATTACATAGCACCATTTTGCACCCTTAAATACATAATTTGGGGGGGTGGACCTCCTTCCATTTTTGACTTGGGGTGTGTATATGTACTACGTAAGTCATGTTGACCCCCTCCCCCAACCCACCAAAACCCAGAGCTGGATCCGCCCCTGTCCACGGGAGGGTTCTGATTTTGCATACTTAGTGTTATGTATCTAACCGGGTCATGCCATGTTTGTCACTGGCGTTGGTGCCAACCTGGCGACGCCAACTATGCCTATCTACTGGCACAACACTCCCTATCTACATACCTACATAACACTCCTCCCCTTTAAAATTACACAAAGTCTTCAAATTTTTTTGGAGGCACACGCTGACGCGTAGAAACTCTCAACTGAACATTTTCCTTCTCTGAGCTGGCCGGAAA
>PNEQ01036720.1:0-23551 GCA_003012365.1 Medauroidea extradentata | reverse complement strand
AGAATCAGAGATGTTAGAACTGGTATACTATAGAAACACGTGCTTTAGAACAGTCGTATAATAGAAACACACATCTAAGAACTGTCATACTTTAGAAACACATAATATAGAACTGGCATTGCTTAGAACATTCTGTCTTCTGTGTTTCTGTGGTATGTGTTTCTACCGTGTGTGTTTCTAACATCAGACAGCACCCCTCGCGTCTATAGCGGGTCCCACTTGCAGTCCAGACTGCATTCACAGCCTCCAGCGTACGGGCGTACCTACGTGTAAAAATTGAAACAGCGAGTATGCATGCTAGCATTTACATCTTCGCCTAACGTCCGTACGTACGTGTGGTTATTGAGATTATCAACTTTCTACTTCGTACGTAAGTACGCTAAGTGGTGGTTGTTAATGAAGCATATACAAATGTAAGACTCAATTAAATATTGTTTTATATTGAGAAATCATTTATCTTGCGGTCATAAATAATTTTATGTGCTTCAAAAAATTAAAATAAATTACGATCATCTATTGCAGATATCTTCTTATGACATAAATAATTTCCGCGAATGTCTAGAATATTTATTGTTGTGAATCCAATCTCTAATACTTCATGTGCGTGGGTGTGTTCGTACGTATGTTAAGTGTGGTTGTGAATCCGGCTTCAGGCCACAACCGTACTACAGGTTGAACAGATACAATAGACGTGTTTGGCCGTGTTTCATGCCATGTTCCAACGTCTCTTACGTTTTTACGATAGTTATTTTTTAAGCCTATACGACAGCAGATGTAACAAATCTGTTTGGTGGTTTCGTTTGAACTGAGCATTACCATGTTGGCTAATTTTACATGATATTATTTACAACCGTTTTAGCTAATTATGTAATCAATGAATTTTTTGTTAATTTAGTTTTTCATCGAAACGACATAATTTCTTGTCTTGAAAAAATTAGCTAACACCGCAAAAACTATTTTAAACAAAACTGCCAAACAGATTTGTAATATCTGCTCGTTATAAATTATCCGTATCCGTGTACTGAAAATGATACGCTGTATCGTCTATCGTTCGTACACGAAGATGTCAGCCGATCTCATTTTGTGTGTCAGTTGTTCTTCTTGTGTGTCTTTATTTTCGCGAGCACTAACCAATAAGAAAATTGTATTGGATTCTAATTCGAGGGATATTAGGAACACATTATGGCTGTGTTTTTGTATTACATTTTGTACTCTTCAATCTGTGTCTACATTCTAAAATATGTTTATTTTTTAATTACGTGAACATAAGAAACATATGCATTTAGTGAGAAATATTTTGTGTTGATATTTTAGTACGGGGTTGGGTATTGGGAGCACTATTATTCGACACTATTATTGGACACTACACAGCATGGACAAGAATTCATGTGCCAAACAAAATTTATGTAAAATAAGGCGGGGTTACATTGGCCAACACTATTGTGTGGTGAATAATAAGGGAGCTACACGACGGCGAAAACCAAATTTTGAAATATATACTTTAAAAAATACTAGAAATATATAAATCTGCACTTTTATTTGCAGGTACTATTAAACACCCAATCATTTCGTCCTTGTTCTTATGAATTCGAGTGGTACTTTTTTGCTAACGGTAGTACAAAATAATGCTGTTTTAAGCCTCTTTGTGGTACCTCGAAATCATGATTCTAATAAGAATGCTGCATGTTTAAACGTTAATATTTCAAGTGTAAGTTATTTTGGTAGAAACACAGGTTGAGAATACATATATAACAGTTTCGCTTAAAATAAAACGAAAACACTTGGTACCCTACAGCATCGTTCATACAGGTGCGTTTTAGTTGTCATAACGTCACCCAAATCTCGCTACTGTACTCAATTTAACAGTTCAATGCTGCAATTAACACGGCTCAGAAAGCCGTTGTATTGCCTACCTCTGCGGGGTTACACTGCGCCTTGGTATTTTGATTCACATTTTCTCGAAAACTGTTTACCAGGGCGAAATAAAACAACAGACACTTTCCCCTTCCTTTTACGCGATAAGCAACGATATGCATAGCATATTTTATTATTGCTCAGTATTTAAAAGTTACTTACACAAATAGGTTGAGTAGCCCACACAAAAAACGGAGAAGGGGAACGTTGCGTCAACCACATTTTCACACATTTATTTGCTCCGATTATAAGAGCTGTACGCCAATTTTTGTGGCTCTGTTTCTTATACTTTCTAGCATTTTCAAAAAATTTGTTTCAAAACTTTATTTTCGACGTCATGTAGTTCCCTTACTATTAACTACACAGTAGCATTGACAGATGTCCCGGAGTTTGGCACATGAATTATGGTCCACGCTGTAAATTGTAGTATTTCCCAATCAAGTTTCACTTTGTGGACTTAAATTGTTTACTCGTTCATTAGTCTCCGTATTTAAATAATTCGTTCTTTGACAACTCTAAATTACGATAATAACTCCTAACATTGATAATCCGTATATTAATTTTGAAGTTTATTCGCTCACGACCGCACGAAAAATGTTCGTGTCCGGATCGTGTATACTAATTTGCAAACGGTGTTCTAATACACCAAAACGTCAGTTCAAGCGGCACGAGTGTTCGTATACGAAGACAATCTCCAGAACAGGTGTTCCGAGACTAACTGTTGCCACCTAACAGTTTGTCCTTCGCGTTTATTAAGGGTTTTAATGCATTAGCGATGTTAAAGCTAAGTGGTCTTAGTATACGATTCGCTTAACATAACAGCTCAAACTGCCGTAAGCGGGTGTGATTCGAAACACATTCCGGTGACTTGAGACGTTTGAAAATAATATTTTATCAACATTTGGCAGTCCTGAGAAAATAAATTCACTTGCGATAAATTTAAAGTAATGAATGTCCAAATGAAATCGTATTGGTGTTTACTTTTTTTGTGTAACAGTGACCCAAGTCACCTCACGTGTCAAAAGTCAGTTCCACTTCCGGCATTGGCTTAAAATAAACCACAAGTTGTTTCTCGTAATCTAATATATAAAATTCTCGTGTCACAGTGTTTGTTTCCATACTCCTCCGAAACTGCTTAACCGATTTCAATGAAATTTTGTATGTACAATCGGTAGGTCTGCGAATAGGTTTTTTATCTATTTTTATACTCCTAAGTGCTATTGTTTAGTAAATATTTTAAATTTAATAATTTTAGAACCCGGTCGATAACTGTGTGATAATTGATTAGTTATCCCCACGAGCTGATACCAGTCTATCCCCACCAGGTGTCGCTGCTCTATATTACTATTTATTAATTTTTTTATTATTAGCCCTCTTCCAGTTATATATCACATCCTTACACACTTACAATAAGTTATTTATGTGACAAAACAACGTTTGTCGGGGCAGCTAGTTAACATGATACAAATTAATAAACCTTTAATCGGAGACTGATCAACTATACATATAAATAAATTTTAAGATTACTAACATTCGAATAGCTTACCAATAATTTGTAGGATTGATAGTAACTGTACCAACAAATTTCGTGATGTTTAAATAACACATTCTATGCAAATAGATAAGAAATAAATGAACCCTTAAGTTTTGAAGTTTTTATGTTTATTAAATGTCCTAAATGAAGATAAATTTAACACTACCAGGACATTGTTTTGTTACCAAAGGCATCAACCACACAACTATCATTCACTACTCCCGCTATAGTAAAAATCACAAGGATGTGGGTGTGGTGTAGATACCTTATTTTTGCATTTAACCTTGTTACCTACAAGATGTACATGTTGTGAATAATACTGTATGAAATGCGTAAGTGTTACCACAGAGAGATGTTACTTTAATCGTTAGTGTTACGATTTGTGGATATTTGTTAATGTAGGTATAATTAAGTTTTTAAACTTAATTTTCTAAGAATTACGTCTCCATTATTATTTTTAAATGGAAAGGGTCACAAATATTTTCTAAGTAATTTTGCACAACGAATAACTCATGAAGTTAGTAGGTGCTCTTCATATCCTGTAAAAACAATATATAAAACATTATACCAAAATACTCATAAAGGAAATACAAAAACAGTAAATATGTTGAAGCACTTAACATAATTCAGTGAATTTTTATTATAAAACTAAAAATTATATACAACATGCATAGTTAAAATGAAACGCATATTTTAACGCTTATAGCTGAGGAATGCAAGGAGGGAGTGGGTAGAAAATTTAGTACTACAAATTAAACCTTATCAGTTGTTTGTTTATTGATATATTGACGCCGGTAGTTACTAAAATCTTCTCCATTTATTATAAATTATACTGGACATAAATAATAAGCGTCGTCATACGAAAATAATATCCTGCTTGTTTCCCCAATTGTTGCTGCATTTCTATATTTTGGGCTGTTTGTTCGCTTTCGCTGATAAATCTGAGCATTTCAAATACATTTCTTGGAAAACGTATGCAAATATTATATGTGATCTCCACAAAACTTACTAAAGTATTCCAAACATTAATTATATTGTAGGAATTATCCTTTTATTCAATTAATAAAAACTAGTATTAAAGAAAGAGTCTTATATATCCCTGAATAGTTTGATCAGTGGTCCCAAAAATTAAACAATTAAACAGCTGTACTTTTTTAAATTTGTGTATAACTTATTTTTAATAACTACAAAAGATTTTAATATGTCCATTAAAATATACTTATTTACTTTATTTTATATGCTTCGGTCGATAATTAAGAAGAGTTAATACAAAAAGAACTATAAATAAAACGCAAGCTAAACTCTCCAGCCCTACGTTTTTCGTTCATGAACCAATATTGTCTTAAGTGTAGGTAAAAATTTTAGTTTGCTGAATTATGAACGCCTTTCTAAACGATATTTAACTCATCTGTAGTAATTTATGAAGACTTTTAAAACCTA
The DNA here is from genome assembly GCA_003012365.1 of Medauroidea extradentata. Taxonomy (NCBI): domain Eukaryota; kingdom Metazoa; phylum Arthropoda; class Insecta; order Phasmatodea; family Phasmatidae; genus Medauroidea; species Medauroidea extradentata. Next base: position 18,663 of record PNEQ01036720.1, on the reverse strand, counting down.
CGTTTCATTTTAACTAATACTGATATTTCATATTGTATTTATGGTTTGTGTGAATTTATGTATTTTGTATTGCTTGTACTTACTGTAATAGGCTGAAGAACTTCAATGAACTGCACAATTCATAAGTGTAATAAATGGTAACAAAAAGACACCACAATCCAATAATATAACATGTGTGTACTTGGCATTAGATCGAGTTAAAAATATATCGTAAAGCAAGTGTGAGACACTCATGAATATATTTTCGGATATTGTGATTTTTATTTTTGAAGTTAATTTTTACTTTCGCGTGTCGAAATTCTGCAGTACCTGGAACACATGCAACTAATACTACTCCTACGCGAAGCAGGTTGCTTACGTACAGGTAATGCACAACGCAGTTCTAAAGCTTTAATACTCTGAACGCCTACAGTTCACTGAATATGCCTCTGTATGGAGAATTCCAACTTTTTTGCTTGTTTGTAACAATTTAAATTTCATAATATATACAATTTTTTGTGCAGGTGCAAATATTCACTGAATATCTGTTAATAACTTTCTCGTGTTTGTGTGTTCAGCGTTTAGGCGATTATGAATGTTCATATAATTTTGGCCTAGGAATCACCATTATTCAGTTACGATCATTCTATTAAACTTTCTTAGTTCTTATCGTTACAACTCTATGTTTAAGTGTTCAGCCAAATATTTTAATTTCGTGTCTATTGTAATAGTTGTGAAATATTACTGATTAAACTAAAGCGTAGGGAAGATAAACATTCCGTAATTGCGGCAAATAATGACTATTCTTGGGGAATTCGTATTAAACAAAGATTAACTTATTCAATTCAATTATTCCATATGTGAAATTTTCTAGGAAATATGTTTATTGCATCACAAATTGTTACATTTATTCCTACAGAGAACTTTCGTAATACTCGCATGCGCATGAAGTTGAGATCTTTCCAAGACTCACTCGAGACGTAGAGCTATTAATATTTTAAAAATTATTTTTTAAATAATTGATTTTTTGAATAATTCCAAATAAGTAAGTACTTGTCCTAACGTAACAGTTCTTACCAAATCATAATATGTGGTTTATTTGAAAAATAGTACTTATGCATAGTGATAAGATATTTGCATGGTGCAAATGTAAAAAAAACAAAACATTTTTTGAAAATACACAAAGTCATTGCATGTATCATTGGTACAACTGAGCGTTCATGTTTATGAATGCCACGCCTCGAGAATGAGTTGGCCATTTCTTTGGAAATATTCATAACAGCATTATTTATAAGTGTATTTTATAATTGTCCTTCAAAGTACAAACAATCGTGATAAAACGATTTGTACAGAAAACGAAAAATTAACATTGAAAAACGCATTGATCTGACTAATCCTTTTTCTCTGTGTACAAATCGTAAATCGCTCTCGTTCTTAAAGAGACACTATAAGAGACGCGAATCTATTTAAACTTTTTTGAGCTAGTTTCAGCTCATTTAATGTGGTATAGTTCACTGCGATTGACAGATTCTGTGATTATCGTATTATTATTATTATTATTATTATTATTATTATTATTATTATTATTATTATTATTATTATTATTGGAGGCCAGTTATTACTGCCTTTTTTACTATCATAATAGTTGCCCGTAGTGTGACGGACTGATTTTCTATTTAGTTCTAGGCACCAACAAGGCACATAGCATAGTTGTGTACGTTGTTCTATGACCCATGCAGTATCCCTTAGTCAAACATAAGCATGAGGCAGGTAGGCTTGGTTAGCTGGCCAGCCTGAACACTCAACCTAACATAGTTTCCTAACCAAACCGGCGGTGCTAAGGATGTATAGGCTCTTCAGGATAAAGTGGGCACTCAAGAAAGCCCTGCTAAGTTTCTATTTTCAGCCAATTCGTATCTTTCCGCGCGTAACAGCTAACGACGGGAAATGTCTAACTTCTCTGGACACGTCACTTGATGTTTGAGCATTTAAAATAAATTGTTCAGTTGGTAGGGATCTGCACAATTAGATAAAAAAAAGTTTATTAATTACATAAAACACAAATACGTCGAATTACATTAATTTTTCTTCAGTATTGTTGCATTTAAATAGGAAAAAACACGAAACTGTATACGGCAATTCGCTGCCAACCATTCAAGTAGTACGGTAACTATTGTTAATGTTAAATATTATGCAGTAATGCCTAGTGATTTTTTTTCAAAGGTTAAAACTTTAGTGCTAACTTTATTCCGAACCACCAATATAAATATTAAACACTTAATACATCACGACAGCAAACTCCTCGACGCTATCAACAGGGTCTGCCTGCTATATATGGACGCCTAGGTCACTTCGCTACCAGAATGCACCAGGACGTCCAAACAATGTTACGATCGCCGTAACCGTAACAACATGACTAAGGTAGAAATGTGGACCTAACTAATTTCAGTGCATATTTTAAATAATTATGTCGTAGCAAAATACGCTATTTTAATATTCTTGCTTCCCGTCTCGATAAGCGTATTTGTTTTAATGTTATATAAATAGTACTTCTTGCGTAAATTAGACATATGTCAGCCCTTAACATGAAATCAATTAATAACCATCATACTAGCTTATGGTGACACGTTTAAATTATTGCAGCATAACAGTTGTCTACAGTCAATATTATCCGTCAATTAAACACTCCCGATGTCCATTAATAAAAAATTAGCAACGGCTAGATAATGTTATACGTGAGTGTACTCATTTCAGCTCCTCCATTTATCTTTCAAGTTTATTTTTACGCTCTTGAAAATGGCGAAAATGGGTATTTTTGCAGTATTTTTTAGGTAAGAAAATGTTTGCTGTAGAATGCATTAAAAGGTATAGGCATGTACAAAGCATCGTTAGTTTTAAAATATTAAGTCACAAAATAATAGGGTCACCACTGAATAGTTCACTGAGAACAGTTGTTAGCGAGAATACCACGCTAGTTCAGTGACTTGCGCCTAGAGGTTATAAGGGTAGGTGTGATACGTGTACTGTGTCGTCCTTATTGCTTCCATAATTCCTGGAACGCGTAACGTATGTACACCAAGGTGGTCACCTTCATTTGACTTGCGAAACTGATGATAGACAATTTTTAATGTGGTCCTTGATTTATTACAGCAAACCAAAATAATAAACGGAATTTACTGATGTTAAACTTGAAATTGCGTACAAAGAGGTATTTAACTCCCTGCACAGAATAGTATCCAGAAGTTGATTTGAAATAAAAGTTACAGCAAAAATTCACTATATTATAACTACAACAGTAGCTGATTTTAAATACACATTTCCAGCATTCGAATTGCCGGACCGGTACCATAAAACGGGTTCATTTGGGTTCACTATGGGGTGAATAGGAAATTTTAAACAAAATTCTAGCCTACAACTTTTTTTTAAGTTATGTTCCAATAAAACTATTCGTAAACAGTATTTATTTGCCTAGCAAGGAAAAAAAACGTTTCTAAAGCATATTTTGCACTGATAATATTGCTCTAAATCTGTGGCGTTAGTCACCCCATTTTACTGTAATTAGACATGAGTCCTCACTAGTACAAGATATTTCATAATTTTCTGCGCAGTATTTCAAATTTTTATTCGGCCAGGAAAACCTTTATTAAAATATCCACGCAAAACCAGCTCTTCTGCAGTTTAAAATATACAATAACTGCAACAAATATTGTTTTGTGATTGGAACAGATTAGTAGTAATCGTTAATGGTAAAGTTAGCTGTACTTTTTTTTAGCCAAATTTAATGATTGATAAATTAATTTTTTTTTCGAAGGGAACAAGTTGGTTCTCAAAGAAAATATTTAAAAAATATTTACCATAACAATCTATTTATTAGTCTAAGCAATTCTAGCTTCATTCCCGTGGTTTCCATTTAATGTGATAATAAATTTTGTGCGTGTACTCTGCATGTATTGCAACACCAAACAAAGAGAGAGTTTGTGTTTTAAGTACGTTTACTGAAATGCATTTGGATACACAATATTTTTTTGCTTTTTCGTCTGTCGCATTTGACTAATTATGAAGCACAGCCACGTTTCACCATGCGAAAGATCAATGAAAGCATGCCAAATAATCTTATGTAATAAAAAATACGTATTTGTTTGTCAACACATTTTCAAAAGTAAATTTTAAAAATGTAAAAACAAAAATTTTAAATATATTGATAACAGTTTTTGATACATCAAATTTTATTTAAGTAATAATATTAAAGAATTATAATATTAAACGTAGTGCAGTAAAATTAATTTTTATTTTCCAAATAAAATTTCTGAAACAAAAAGTTGTATGGAAGTTCTAAATGTTGCAAAACTATGTTAAAGGTCGCCACTGACGGTTTAAGAAACATTTTGAAATTGGAATTATTTTCCGATGATTTTTTTTTCACGCCCTTCTACCCCTTCCCGTTTTTATCCCCCCAATCCTAATTTATAATTCTTTCTTGCCAAAAAACTTTGCGAGTTCTCATAACTGACCAAAGTTTCATCGTAATATTGTAGCATTGTCCCGTATTCCTTCCGCGCTGTGTTGGTAGACAACCAATGAACACAAAACCATAAAAAATATTTTCCCCTGGCTCGGAGGATGCAGAAGAAGGCCGGCGCCAGCACGGCAGGGATCGGCTAATGAGCGGAAACGTAACGAGGCGTGAGTTCTGGTCTAGTGACGGCAGGTCGGCCCTCGTTGACATGTGGACCTGGCAGGGGTGGGTGTGATGCTTTATTGCGACATTGGCGACGTTGCCGTGGCACGCTAATTCCGCCAATCAGTGGCAGCCCTACGTCTTCGTCTCCGTCTCTCCTGCAAGGTGAAGGGTAGGAAGGCCGCACTAACCGGAAATGTGCCACCCCCTTCTCACACCCCTCCACCTTCTACCCGAGCGAACTGTATGGAGCTCCGGTGGAAGTTACGCTGACTAATGGTGCCAGTTTACAAGTTAGCAGCCATTTACCAAGGACCACCCTCATAACCCTACCATTCATCCTTCCCATTCTGCCTCCTCTTTGGCTGTTGTTCATGGTGTAAGTTCAGTTAAGCATTTTAGAAATAAACATTCCAGCTGCTTATCTTTTAACGCAGGCAATGTCTGCAGTGCCTGCAATAGCTGACAACGAATTACGAACATTAGTTTATTGTCTTCACGTCATTAAAAGTGTTTCCTGTACGCTACTTGTTGTCATTATGTTTATGGCATCAAACAAAGAAAGCAACTCTTAAAAACTTAAAACCTAACTTTAAAAAAATTTTTTACGAATTATGGCAATTTTAGACCATAACGTTTTCCTAATACAATTTAAAAAGATGAGTATATTGTGGGTTGATGAAGTCCTAACAATGTTTCAGAGTCACTGAAACGTCACGGAATAAATTGTTAATTAATATAATGCTTACAGCAGCCTCCAAAAACATTTTTTTACGATAAAACTTCGGCCAACAGCAATTTAAAGTTGAACTTCGATTGCAGACGAAGTAAACATACCTCTTTCAATATATAAAATTATTGTATCTTCAAGAAATGTATTTCATTAAACAGAACGCAATATGACAAACTACTTCTTTATGCTTATATATACGTACATACATACATACAGTTGTGGCACATCCATTTTACTGCTTTTTAGTGAGGTGCAACAATATTGAAATATATATTCCGATTAGAGTGGGGCTGCGGTCTGCCGCAATTTTCATTACCATTATTTTATTTTGTATTTGTACCAGATATTTTTTTCTTATTTTAGACACAAAATGTGACTAAATTTGGCCTCGGATGGCGCATGAGGAAACGGCGGAGTCTCCTCATCAGTCGCACTCGTGTTCCTGAACCCTGTGTGTCTACCTGATGACGGGAACAGATTCCAATTCCCGAAACGTCGTAACACTGTCTGTCTGGAAAACTACTGTGTTTTGGTTCTTCTCTTCATTGCGTCGTTTGTCTTGCCTGTATATGTCTGATATCTGTTGCGTTTTATCTCGTCTACTTGTTGTGTTCTTTTGTTATTTTTCTGTTCGTGTTTGATATCTACTGTGTTTGTTGTTTCGTCTCATCGTTGTGTCGCATGTTATTTGGTTTTTTATTTTACTTGTTATTAATTTTCATTTATTATCTGTTTGTTCCTTGTTTTTATTTGACCCAATTCCATCTTGGAATTTCATGTTGTGTATGTATCTTGCTGACTAAGCATACTCTGCTTATTTTATGGTTTCTTTTATTTGTTTAGTTTTTCTTTGACAGTCGTTCAATTTTGCAATGGAGTACGTCCAAGAAACTGAATCTAGTCATGAACTCTCATTGCACAGTTCTTTCAAAGATCATATACAGTTTGAAGTTGCTTTTTTTGGTTTTCGAACCTTCAGTTTACTGATTTATATTGTTTAACATAGTTGCAAAATACAATCAAAATAGATAAACAAATTGTAAAATTTTCACGCTTGACGAGTGGGAACAACAGAGCCATAGTACCACGCTCCACGAGAAGAATATCGCCTCTATCTAATCGCAGCGTGCCAGTCTGGTGTGTAAGGTTTTCGTTGTAGAATTTTCGCTATAAGACGTGTTCTTTTCGTAGATAAACGCAATATGAATGAGTTAAACGGTTTAGCGTTAAAAATAATACACGTGAATCGCTTCAACACCACTCACGCGCCATTTGAGGACTCCTCTTAAAGTGTAGATGAATCTAATGTTCACTGTAAATAAAACGCACTGCTTGAAATTTATCTCAGAATATCAGTAAAACATGTTGTCAAACAAACATTTCTAACACACAAATATTGCCTTTGACGATATTAACTTAGTCCACGTGAAAATAATTGTAGGTCCCTGTTTTCGTATGAAATATTGTGACCTTCCATAAAGCGTAAGGATGTATCTGTGAGTGATGACATAGCTTTTAATATTTACCTGAGGGTAAAATGTATAGTTAGTGGTAATACACTACGCATCGCAGTTTTGAATAAATGGATATTTAATGTTCTAAACAGTAGGTGTGACATACTTGAGACATAGGCAACACGATCTACATATCACTATCCTTGCATCGTTCCCTTGCACACAGTCATCTCGTATTGAGGAGCAAATGTTCAATTACGTAACATGTTCACCAGAAAAGCGAAGAAAAAAAATTATATCTGACAAAAATTGAATATGACACGTTTGTTATTATTTAATACAGGTTGTTATTGTGGCATTTGAAAGTAAATATTTTATTTCATTCATTCATTTAAAAAATGGTAATGTCTAGTTCTATGTAAATATAACAGCCGTGTCTAACTATACAGTTATTAAACTTGCCAGATACTTAATTTCGAAACTTTGCGCCTTCCAGTAGATAGCAGCTATTGTGCCCTTGTTAAGAATGCACTATACAGTAGGTTTCACATGTCTGGTTTTGAATGAAAACACAAATTGTCCCCTGACTTTTGAAAGAGACATATAATTTTTAAACAATAAACCTGACTAAATATTTGTGTGTAACCCACCAACCTTATACAGAAAATATGTTGAGTTCATTTTCGAATTTCTGTGGACATATCTAGTTCTTAAAGTGTATCGCAAAAGTTAACATTATTCATTCCGAAAAATATGCAGCACGGCTAAGATGATAAAGCTGTTGTGATTCGTGGAAATTAATTTAAAATTTAAAAATTTGTTAAAATTATGAGAAATTTTCATGGTTTCACCAGCAATAAAAGTTCTAAAATATTTTTACAAGTAGTATTAGGTATAAGTTCGTGGGAATCATTTTATCACACTAGCATGCAATATATTTTTGTTAAGAGAAAAGTTTTCAGGGATAATTTCTTCACCTTGAAGAGCAACCGTTATTAACACAAAATAACGGAAGGAAGGACCATCGACAGTATTGAATATGAAAAACAGTATATTTGGGATTCGTTTGGACTAAGTACAAAAATTTCTTTAGCCATTTTTCTAAGGAAAAAATTGACTTTTAAATGTCACGTCTTTCCGTTTGCGTGTATGAATGCATTGTGTACATATTTAATTATAGTTAGTTCGTTATTAATTACCCTTTAGTCCAAATATGTCATAAGTCAAGGCGTACATTGTAAACGCGTGGGGCGTAGAACAAATGACATTACGGAATAAGAAATTACTCAACTAGACATGGTTTACTACACACAGATGATTACAAAGGCACTATAATCGCGGAGCAATTAATGACTGTTATGAGGGGAACGGTTAATATTCTACGAAATGAGGTGAAATAGAGGCTTAGCCACGACTGACTGCAGCAGATGGTACTTACCAGAAGCAAATGATGGAGCAGGCTGCTAGTCATATTATCGGATATAACGAATGACAATAGAAAAAGTCACCCATGAACCTTCGTGGTAGTTGGAGATACGTATTCAGCTCACTTGTCAAGCGACGAAACAACCACCCCCTTCCCTCCTGGAGACAAAGAACCAGCAGTTATACTCTTCATGCTCCTTCTCTTAGAACCTTAAAGGGAAGTGTTGGACAATTTTTTCGTATCTTCAGTTTTTGAGCCATAACATTTATTGAAAATGTATTATCAAAATTTTCTCTTCGACAAAGCATGGAATATATTCTTGGTAAACTGCTTGACATAAACAATAATGGAATCTTTCATTAATTGGTCTTGCAGAATCATTGTAAGATAATTAAACGATGACTTTAAAGGATTATCTTGCATTGATTCTGCATGAAATTTCCACGTATTTGTTATTGGAGATCCCACAACAATTACGCATTAATACTTTAAACACACTTATTGCTTGGGACACGACGCCAGTGAATAAGAACTCTAACATTCTAATTGTTTCAAATGTATGCTATATACAAACGTGAATCATGCGTTGACAATCGACACTGTTATAAATAAAGTTCAAGTGGCCATTAAATAATTTTACCAGTTTTGTAATATGTCAGCGAATTTACGGAATTTTACACAAATGAATTCACAGCAAAAACATGTTTTGCAAATATTAAGAAACGGGAAAATACGAATAAGAAATTTTTAAAATGTTTTAAACGATATTCGGACCCCTATAAAGCGGACTGGCAACGTGTTTAGACATCTCAACGATATATGACAATCTACAGGTGTCTCGGTTATTCCACCGGCTTTCGTTGATAAATTCATGAGCTGGACGAAGGCGTTACTTTAATTGAGTCCCTCCGCTCCGCTGCGCCGAGTTATTTTGTGCAGCGCTCGTAATGGCCGAGGTCGTTAACAGATGGCGGGAGCATTCTGGAGGACAGTTTCCTGGACAGCCGGCTGTGCCAAAACCACGGCGCGTCGTTAAGGGGCCGGCACCACTTAGGCGACGGCGTCGTTACTCAGACGGCAGGCAGAGGCAGTTCAGTTGTAGGAGTAGCTCGGAGAAGGGAGAGGGTCGGACGTCCAGTGGTTAGAAAAGACAGCGAATGCACACCAGAGGAATCAAGGGAACATCCCTCACCCCCTTCCCCATCGTTCTTCTTCCAAGTCGAAACGCTTTCACGCGTGATTAATAACGTTTTTAGATTTTTACTGTCCCTCCCTCCTCCTTTTTATCGTCACTTTACCCTGGGCAGCTCTCGCCAGGATTCCCCCGGCTTTATGCGAAGCGGTGTCTGAGGCGGACGTCTTTAATGATCGTCACTTGTCCCCAATATACACATCGCATTTACCGCAGTCAGAATGTGCCCTGCCCCCCTTTACCATCCAGCCAAAACATTTTTACTTCTCCCCTCTCCTCTAATAACTCCCCCGCCAGACCGCGTGCGTGCGTGGGGACGGATCGGAGGGGGGCGCGGAACGGAAAGTGTTTCTTGTTGCGCGGCCAAGACGTCTGCCGCCGTCAGTCGCGCCATCGACAAAAACGCGCGCCGTGTTGGATGCTGGGAGACGAAGACGCCCGAAGTTATCCAAGCCTGCTCGTGCGCCCGCTTCTCTAGTATCTGCTCCTCGCGACCTGAAGCGTTTTCATAAACTCACGAGCCGGGGTAGGGTAGGTTTTCTCGATCACGTGACCAGGATCTGTCTATCAACTGGATATTTATAAACGCTTGTAAAGATGGTTAGGGTTTCAAGATGGCGGGTATCGTACAAAAGATAATTCATTTTGCTGAATAATGCGAAATCCGCAGTACTGTCGTTACACATTATTTTATGTGTAGGTACAATAATCATATCGTGGTGGTTTCTTTGATATTTTGGATACAGTGCATTCAGAGTTTCACTTCTGTGGGGTTTTGGTTATGTGCTAGTTGGCGAATTTCGTCTGCTATCCACCGCTTACCCTAATTAAGGATAATTCTGCTACAGATTAATACGAAACCTTAGTAAAATTTAATTAAAATAGGGTTGGAATCGATTGAAGACATTTAATTTTAATTTGAAGTGAAAAAAAATACAATTTCGCGTGTTAAATTATCAAATTAATTTAAGTTAGAATTCAGGAAAGCTCTGTGATTGGTCAGTTCGCACCACTTACCGATATCAGCGCTCAAGCGGCAGAAATATTCCCTGTGCCAAACTTTTAACATTGATCTTTCTAACCTGTAGTAGAATTAACCTTACTCTAATCGCGAGCAGGGTAAGTGGAGTTGATTGAGAGTCTGAGGTGAACATTTAGTCACTGGTAAACGTCACTCGGGTATGTTTTGAACGTTTTAAGATGAAATTTTATCGTACCTGTCCTACCATCGTGATCTTTTTATAACGCTCCTGAGACTTCTCGCAGGTGAGCTTCGTGCCACAGGCGAAAGGCGGTTATCTGAAGGAGAAGGGATAGGCATCTCGAATTTATCAACATATATTTGAACTTCGTTATTAATATTCTGGCTACACTAAGACACATAGTTAGCCTTGGTGGTTAATTATTAAGTTAGTATTACTGTCGTAACGATCCTTTGCTTAATCTATCTTGTAGAAACCCCAGGAGTACAATATAAACTGCATTTGAAGGATTCAGATGCTGTGAATAACAGCAGACAATCACTTGAGAAGTAAGAAAATTGATAAATGTCTATGCTGTGCTCTAACGAAGTTTTGTATTCGGAAATGAATTTGTGACATAGAGCACGTATTATGAAAACACCCTAATATCAAATGTTTACTATGTATTTCAATTAAGAGCGCAGTAAAGGAAAAAATCGTGGTTATCGAAAGAACCTAGTCACGTGACTAAGGAAAACCTCTCTCATGTCAGCAGGTAACTTTACTTTTAGATAAAGCCCTTTACTGTCAATGAGTTTACTCTCATGTTATATATATATATATATATATATATATATATATATATATATATATATATATATATATATATAATCCCATAACCTTTCAACGTGCGCACGTGACATATACGTATGAGGGGGTCACGGTGGCCGAAAAGTCAGACGATTCGCCTATCATCAAGGCGATTCGAGTTCGATTCCCGGCGGGGTCGATCCCTGGATTTTCGCAAATGGGAATCGTGCCGGACGATGCCGTTGATCGAGGGGTTTTCTCGGAGATCTCCCGCTTCCCCCGCTGCTCCATATTCACATAATGCCGCCCCTCACCAGCGCTAGAGACTCTGATGTTAATCGCTGACAAAAATCTATCACCCTCGCATCTGCCTAGGAAGATCATTCTAGAAACGTTGTTCGTAGCCTACTGTGTGCATACCCACTCATTTCATGTTCTCCGTCAAACTCTGAAGTACATTTTCTCGTGAAGGTAAATTTGATGCAAAAAATGTTTCCACATTCAATTTTAAGTGTGAACAGATCGGAGCAAAATCTTTAGAAAAATAGGTTATTCGGGATAAAGTGAGTACAAAAGATTTAAAATTAAAAAAAAATTAATAGCCATTACTGCATGTAAGTCAACATCAACAAGAGTTACTTTACTGCTTGTATGGTTGGTATCGAGTCAGCGCATGTAGTTCCGTGTATTTTCTTATTTCAATACAACATTAGTGAAAGAACATCAGGTGAAATCGACCTCTCTGTATTTAATATACTTCAAAGTATTTATTTATGATCTTATTGACATTTCTACTTACAGTATAATTAGTCTTTATTGGTGCCAGCACAATGTGACTCTATCTTAAAATTATATTGTCCTCTATAAAATTTTCGTAAAGTCGTATTATCGATGGAAAGACAGTACGAAATTTAATTTACATATTCCTAGAGGAGGTGATGAATAATGAATAGTAATGAGCATACTTGGGCCACCCTTAAAAACGCTTACGCTCTTGTAGGTCTCGGACACGCAAAAGCGTCCCATTTGTCGCGTCCAGGGATAACGTACCATCATAATAACTAGGATCATTTGTTAGAGCCATAATTTATTTATGTATAATTCCAGTAGCTGAAACTCTAACAGCATATACCTCATAGCTCGCATTATTAGTACCGTGGGCCGTTCGGAAGAAACAAGCGACTGAATAATACATGCTTGTAATTTTTAGCTCTTTTTTGCTGCAAACTATCTTACATGTGCGCACACGTTTCAAAATTATATATAAAAGATTTTGATTTTAAGTATCATCGTACCACGTTGCCAACAGCTGTTAATAAGTCTGTTGTGTGCATTTCAATCACTAGAGGGTTAAGGATCATTACTGATATGCATCCCTTGTGTAAGGCAAAGTAAATTAAATGCATGTAATACAATTCTGTTTTCGTTTTTTTTTTTTTTGTCATCAGTATATTTAAATATTAAACATCGTAATTGGTAAACACCCACCTCTTAACATGTTGTTGAACTTCCATTTTAACCCCAGTTAAAGTGAAGTGAAGATATTTTTGCAAGCACTAAGCATCTAGATATTTTAGAGCTGGTGAGGTGTAACATGATGTGAGTATGGAGTAGCGTCGGATTGAGAGGGTGGAGGAAACGGGAGATCCTGGAGAAAAAAAAAAAAAAAAAAAAAAAAAAACCTGCCGACCAGCGAAATCGTCCAGCACGATTTTTACATGCAAAAATCAGGGCACCGACCCCGCCGGTAACCGAACCCGAATCGCCTAGGTGGGAGGTTAGCACGATTTTTTTTTTTTTTAATGTTTGGTACAATGGCAAGGCTAACGTCTCGCCACTGCACCAAACATTCCCCCCCTTTAAGTTAGTTAACGAATGCGTTAACGAATGCATTCCCCAGTATCTTTGTATCGTGTAGTAGTCGTTGTAATGGTAAGGTGTCTTCTGGCACACAGACAAGACGAACACAAACACCCAGTCCTGAACCCGAGGAGGTGGTTGTAAATGTCACCTCCCCGGCCGGGAATCGAACCCGGGACCCTTGCCTCAGCAGCCAGGAGCGCTAACCACTGAGCCAAGTGGCCGGACTCCACTGCGCCAACCGCGGCCACTTAACCACAGTTTAAAAATATACCAAATCTGTGTCACATTCATGCAAATATTAAAAGTGTGGGAAATAACTACTAAAGACAATTTAGTATTTCTCAAAACAACTGTAAAAACAAATTTCCTTTCCGTTTATTGATGCCTAAATTGGATGGATTTTTGCAGAAGGGAACCAACCCACAAATTACTGGAGCTCAGATATTCAAGGTCAAAGTCTACAGTGTCCACATAAACCATGTAAAAACCGCTTTTCCTTGCCTCTGCTTTTTATTCAAATATTATAATTTTATGCTTGTCATTTTTCTTGGATATGCTTCTTACCCTTTTCTTCTAATTGGCATAATTGTCTCAAAATAAATTACGTTATGGAATGGTTCCGTTCTGCACAACTCCATCCCAACTGTGACGTGAATTTTGGCCGTAGTTACTGTAATAATGCAGGATATGAATAACCATAAATACACATTAGAGCACCTAATTAAACGTAAATTAGAAACTTAATCGTCATTTTAGGCTAAGTATTCCTTCCATGCATATCTGGTTTACGTATGTGTATGAACAATAAAATTGCATATAATTACATACTTGTATGTAAACCAAAGAACGTTGCTGATCTAGGAACGGCATATAACTACTGGTTCTAGGAAGTCTGTGACAATATATTTTACAGATGAAGTAAGTTGTACAGTGAGCAGGAAAGAATTTCAGAAGAGAGGTTTTCAAAAGTTCGTTTTAAAAAGGATTCCTTTAGATCAGAGTAAGTAACCTAATCAGCATTCATGTGTGTTTAATCTCTTCGGAAGTTTATGAATTTGTTTTAACATATTTTCACAGGTAGTGTAAAACATGTATATTTATGCACGTGTGTTTTTTTAAAAGTTGTCAACTTTAGGTATTTAAAAGCAGCATGTGGGATGAAAACAGTACTGCACAGCTGTATTCTAGCAGTGTATGAATGCTGCATGGGTCAAAGAGTATCGTTTTACTGATGGCAGTGAACACAGAAAGACATTTTTCTTCCGCTGAAATGGCAAATATTCATAATCCCGTTAGCACAACAGAAGATAACGCAAAAACAGCACGTCTATTACCACAGACACAGCCTCGATGACTCCACGACATCAACAACGTTAAAGGATGTCTTACTACTTTGGCCAGAAGAATGTTCTAGACGAGTTCGTTCTAGTCAACGTGCATTAAAGTCGGAGTGATGCACATAATCAGTGTTCTCAGGTTTGGGAAGTAAGTACATACTAATGTGCATCACTTAGACGCTTTAGACTTTCACACATTAGGCTGCTCGCACAATGCGTACCAGTCACCCACTGAGTGCGGTGTGTGGATATTTCTGCGTTAAGTTGTAACCGAAATATTGTAAAAGAACACTCGTCAGCTGCTTAGGCAACGAATCAAATTCGAGCACAAGTTGTTTCACCGCAACGCCTAATATTCTCCGCATTTATGTTGCGTGTAAATAATGCGGTTTTCACGCATGGCAGAATTAACCCTCTTAACAGATAAGTACGGAACGACAAAAACTTATGTGATTGGTACAAACATTGCTTTGAATAATGTATTCATTACGTGTTGACTTACATTTACGAGGACCGTTTTACAAGGAAATAAGTTTAATCACCAAGGCAGAACTAATACATTTATGAGTACTGCATTATTAAATTATCTTATTTAAAAAGTCATTTATTATAAAAATGCTATTGCACTTGTTAGCTGCACGGAACCTCCGTACGTAATAGTTCACTAGCAAGTCCCCATATTACCACTACAACTAATAATCGGTAGCAGGTAGTACTTATGTGCCTAAACCGTGAGTAGTATAGTTATGTTTCTTATAGAACAGGAATCTGAATGAGGCGCCCGTCCGAGTGACACTCCTCCCCCCCCCCCCGCGGCCATGTTGTGACGTCACGACCCTGGCCGCCATGTTGGATGTCCTTGACCATTAACCTGACCTTAATCTTTACATCAAGGACACCTAGTGTAAAATTACCGAAATTTTCCAAAACATCGAAAATTTAAAAATTTATAAACATTCCAAAATATTCCAAAAAAAAAAATTTGAAAATTTTTTCAGATATTTAAAATTTTTTAAAAATTCCAAAAAATCCAAAAAATTCCCAAAAAAATTTAAAAATTCCAAAAAATTTCCGAAAAAAAATCCGAAAATTATATTACTTCCATCTTGTTTCTGGACGCCATCTTGTTTCCTGCCGCCATCTTGGGGATTCTTCCGAGTCTTTAGATTTTTTTTTCGATTTCGCATTCCATCCAAACCCCGCATGTAATTAATAAATTAAATTATATTAAAAATCTTTTTATATTAAAACCTAAAAAATTATTTAATAAAAAGTTTTATATAAAATATTTAAATAATCACCGACATGTCTTACACGGACGAGCTCCATCGACACACTGACTCTCCCCACCACTTTTCACATGTATATACGAAGTCACCATTCCCCATCCCCCTTATTACCCCTTACCCTCCCCTACCCTACCCAACAAGTATTTTAATTGGCTGTTAGTTACGTGATGAATTTCCCCCTTGCTTTTCCCGACATTACCACCACCTTCTTATCCTTCGTCTAAACATCAATTCATTTATAATTTTCACTAAACCAGCGTGACATCTATGTCTTCACATACCAGCTAGTAGATAACCCTGAGAGGTAATGACCATCGATTGAGACTACGTATTAATCATTAATTTCAAAATTAACCGATATTTTTTACAATATAAATTTTCTTAAATAGTTTTAAAACTTTATTTAAATGTTACTAATGCATTGTACTTAAACAAAACTTCCTTCTTAGCTATATCGATCGATTCCCAATAAAATCAATCAATATATTATTACAAACCTTTTTGATTAATATTTTTATCACAACTGCACGGAGTTTATTTCCTACAGAACTCCATCGACTTCTCTCACCCTCCTACCAAATTAGCTAAACTTCTTTCGTTTCTGATGAAATCAATCAATCGTTTAAAAATAATAAATTATTCTGGATAATTACATATGCAAGACTCTTCCACTACTTTCAAACATAGCGTACACCACTCCATCGAAGAAGCTAACATGTCATTTGATATCCATACTACTTATGCTAAACGCACCACCCCTACAGTCCCACATCACCACCCTCACCCCCTCACCCAATGTCCCTCCCCCTAACTGTACCCTCCCTCTCCGAAAGTCCTGTCAGAGCTGGTTCGAACCGATCATCACACTCTTCTACGTTACAGATATGACTTTCTCTCTGCATAGCCACCAATTACATATACACGACCACTCGCAGCTATGCAAAAAGCATCAACAAATGTCATGTCACTGGCCAGCTTCCATAGCAGATAAGCTATTATAGTTTCATACATTACTATTTTTTATCCTGTCTTTATTTTTTTTTACAAAAAAAGTATTTAAATCGTATTAATTACTCTCGTCAAACTCCCAAGCTAAATAAAAACTCTTGATTGCCCAATCATCACATTTTATTTACATATAGTCTATAATCAACTACATATAAAATAAACACCGCATCCTTTGAAAATATATTCAGTCTTCACTTTAAAATAATCTCAGTCAATGCCTATACATTACTTGATTAAGTAACAATAACCATGCTTTAGTGCACTCATCAACTTCGTGCGGTCACAATGCAAACGTGATCACTAAGGCCTCGTAACAGAAGCATCATCTATGCTTCGTTGACTCAGTCACATATATTGTCTGCTCTGTCAAGGAAGTCCCATGCGCAGCCGTGGTCATTGTCATGACGGTAGTAGTCGTCATCACCGGCGAAGATGCCGCCAACAGAGGTGAAGATATTGCAATGCTAGACGAAGAAGTTGTTCAACACGAGCACACATCTCACCATAACTTATTCACTGATGTAGCTGAATTGTTGCTTCACTGCTACCATTCCCTCTAGTTACAGAAAGTATCGAAAGTATCCTGATCAATTTCTATTTCTGAAGTGAGTTGTAGTCATGGGAAAGTTACGTCGCATATACCTTACACAACCATTGCATATTCATCCAATTCCATAAATGTCGTATAGTGGTACATTCATCGTCCTGATTGCTTTTACTGTACCGGTTTAGTGTGATCGCACTCCAACCATACATTAACTCAGTGATTAACAAAATCTTTTCAAAGTTGTCGAACAAAATTTTCTTTCATACTCTTAAGAAATCTACAACAGTCCTTGCTGAGTTCATTGCAAAATATGTCTTCAGACTACCTCAGAAAGCCGACTCCTTCATTGCTTATCTGTAACGTGTACATCCGCAGAAGTTTTTGCTTCGCAACTTTTAATATGTTCGTCGTAAGCATCCCGTCATATTCTTTATTGACTGATAGACGTATTAATACACTTGAACTCGCTCCCGTACTTCTAACACCCTAGTACAAAATAAATCAAACCGTCTTTATTCATACATGTTTTTCGTCTCATACCGCCTGGCCTACCGTGTCAACATGTACTATAATTCTTGTCACAGAATCGACATTATTAACAAATTTTCCGGGCTGTTCACACACGAAACAGAAGTTTCTGATGGCTTCATCATTAACACATCAATCGAAGTAGGTTCAATTTTTTCTCGAGTATCATTCCGTCATCGAATATTGTTGCTTTGCTGGGAGAAAATCGTGACCTATACTTATAATCTATACGTGCATACAGTCTACAGCTCTTACAACATCAATATACTGTACGACACGAATTCGTTTTACATTTACTTATTCCAGGCGGCCTAAGCTCGAACTGCACTCGTATACGAAATGTTAAATTTTTTGTCACAACTTGCACGATTTAAAAAACGGTAAGCTCGAACCATACGAGAGCCCTCGTATACGACGAGACCGTGCGAGTTGGTACTCTCTCGGTAGGCACCGTTCGAAATGACAACTCGTATACGTCGAGTGTAATTAACAGACAACATGGCCGCCAGAGGCAAACCTAACCTCCTTGAAATAAAGGGAGTTTGACAGCACACGTGGAATATAAGAATTATGTATCTGCGCGGAAGACAATAAAACAGCAGTACAAAATTAATGAAGCTAAAATCTACTAATTAATTGTGACTATAATGACAATTTTTTAACTTACTTAAATACTTAATAATAACTTCGCCTTTGATATGTGATTGTAGTAGGCGAGTGGAGTGACAACCTTATTTCCATTGGGTTTCTAACTGTGTTGTAATAAGTTCGTGTAAATGAATAATAAAAAAATAGTCGGAGCTGCAGCGTCATTACAGAAATTTTTAGCTGCCGTGAGTTCAAAACTTGGTCAAGGC
>PNEQ01036719.1:0-23555 GCA_003012365.1 Medauroidea extradentata | reverse complement strand
TGTCAACGCTTTGGCCACTCCAGCAAGGTGTGCCATGCCCCCCCACCCCCCTTAGTGCCGCCTGTGCGGCAAGGGTCACAAGATCACCGTCTGTGACATGGAGAACAAGGATGACAGATCCTCGCGATTTTGTGTTGGCTGCCAGGGCAAGCATGCAGCCAACTAAAGGGGCTGCGAGGCCTACAATGCCGAAAAATAGCGATTCCTGCGCAAAGATGCGAGGCAGAAGCGCCAGCAACAGAGTAAAGCCTCGCTGCAGGGACAGGGACAAACCCCCAAAAACTACAAGGCCCCTCGCGCCCCCTGGACTTAAACCAGCCAAGATGGCTGGACCACCGTGGATAGAGGCCCACAACAGCGCACTCAGGAGCAAAACTTTGTCCCTGGATACGCCCAAAACATACCTATACCCACAAGTAATAGCTACAACACTTTTTATTCTCAGCAGGGATTCTCAGAGGTAGAATTCCCTGCACTGGCAAATCCACATCGGCACAGAGGCCAACGCCCCCCTCAAATGGGACCAAAGGGGAAAATGACCCCAAAAACCGCCCAGAAAACCAGCAAAAAGCCCGTCAGTGCTCGACTCGAGCAAGCGCAGCAGACTGCCAAGAAGGCTTCCCCCAACCCACCCCAGGCGCCGCGCCAGAATAAGCCGGAGCGCCCGGCCAATCAGGAGCGACCAGCTTAAGCCGAGCCTTTAAAGGCTCCAGAAATGGCCCAAGATGTCATTATGGACGTAACCCCAGTACAGAGCACAGCCTGTGTTCCGCACAATCGAACAAAAGTTCGCCCAGTCCCCCAATGTCCAAAAAGATCCCGAATTAGGACAGCTATGCAAACAGCTGTTCCCACTTGCTAGCTATCTGGCTCGAACCAAATAGCGCCCTGGAGGACAAGTGTAAAGCCACGATGGGCTTTGCCTTGTCGGCCAGAAAAACGGGCCAAACCAATGCCACCCCATAGGCAGGTTAATAGACCTGCAAGCAGGCCCCCTTCAATTGCCAAAATCTTGTTCTGGAATGCAGCAGGCATTCGGAACAAGAAGCAGGAGCTGATAGATTACTTGACTCGCCACCAGGTACAAATCGCGGCAATTTACGAGACACACTTACGCCCACAACACCGTTTCTCTGTCCCAGGTTACTCTTGCTTTAGGAGGGACAGAGAAAATAACGCAGGAGGCGGTGTTTTAATTCTAATTAAAAACACAATAAACTGCCATGCAGCAAAACAGCCTCAATTAAACACACTAGAAGCCGTGGGTATTAATTTAAAGCTCGGCGGCCAGCAAGTTTCCCTTTATTCTATTTATTGTCCACCTGGCCGCACACTTACGCGCGCGGATTTAAATGAATTAACAAACATATCCTCCACTCTATTGGCTGTTGGCGACCTAAATGCAAAACACCCCACCTGGGGCTGCAGGGCGCGAACAGCCAATGGAAATACATTATTCAATCACCAAACTAGGCACAATTACTTAATTCATGTGCCCGATGAACCAACATTTGAACCTACACAGGCAAATCACCAGCCTGATATTTTAGATATTGCAATATGTAAAGGCATTAATATGACCTATACACTAGAAGTAATACACGAATTTGCCTCGGACCATTACCCTGTCCACTTAAATTTTGACCAACTGGAAACAGACGAAAGGCCAATTAGAAAAATTAAAAATTATAAACACGCGAATTGGGAAGCCTTTAAAGAGTACCTGGACGAGGAAATTAATCTGCCAGATCCTGTTAGCACCCCCGGCGAATTAGACTCTGCGATTGATCATTTCACAGAGCTAATTCAAGTAGGAACTAGCCAATTTGTCCCCGAGAAAGTCCCAAAAACCCACAGTGATTCGCTACCTGCAAATATAAGGCAGCTAATCACACAAAAAAATCGCTTGCGCAGGCGCTACTCGCGAGGTAGAACAGGCCAACTCAGAACACAAATAAATGCACTTAGAGAGGAAATTAACTTAGAAACTACCCACTGGCAAACAGACCAGTAGAATAATAAATTATCCCGCCTCGTTACTAAAGACAACAGTCTCTGGCACTTGACTAAAGCGCTCACAAATAAGCTCAATCCAATCCCGCCTCTTCAAGGCATAGCAGGTACTGCCTACACGCCCCAGCAAAAAGAAGAGGCTGTAGCTAATCATTTAGAAACGGTTCTTAAACCGAATATCCAACCCTGCGAGCCAGCTCATGTGGCTCGTATATATAGAGACCTCCGAGTGCGACTTCACCAGCCTTCAGCTGATGAATTAGAATTTACGCATGCCAACGAGGTAAAACGTATAATTAAACGTTTGAAGCCCCGCAAAGCACCTGGGTTCGATACCCTACAAGCTATAGTTCTCAAGCAGCTGCCAGAGTCTACACTAGAGGCTCTGGCTAGGTGCATAATTGAAAGTATGACACTTGCGCACTTCCCCACGCCCTGGAAACGTGCCAATGTTATTGTTTTTCCCAAGCCAGGCAAATATCAGACCTTGCCACAAAATTACCGCCCTATAAGCTTATTAAGTACGCTCTCAAAAGTGCATGAATGTGTTCTGCTGCGCCGCCTCGATACTCACATTCAAAACGAGAATATTTTTCCTAACGAGCAATTTGGCTTTAAAAAAAAGCATTCCATTGTTCATCAGTTAGACTA
Organism: Medauroidea extradentata; assembly: GCA_003012365.1. Lineage (NCBI taxonomy): Eukaryota > Metazoa > Arthropoda > Insecta > Phasmatodea > Phasmatidae > Medauroidea > Medauroidea extradentata. Next base: position 20,891 of record PNEQ01036719.1, on the reverse strand, counting down.
ACTGAACACATAACTACAACTTTTAACTGGCGACAATATTCAGTAGTAGTCTTTCTTGATGTAGAGAAAGTATTTGACAGGGTGTTTCATGCTGGATTACTTTTTAAAATGTACGAGAAAAATTTCCCCGATTGTTATATTAAACTCATTGCCTTTCACTTAGATAGGCGCTCTTTTGCCGTAACTATTGACTGAACGACCTAAGATTTAAAGAAATTAGAGCAGGAGTACCCCAAGGCAGCATTCTAGCCCAGTACTTTACAATTTTTATACTAGCGATATTCCGCAGCCCCCTAATTGGAACATGAACCTAGGTGTATATGCCGACGACACAGTTACATACACGCGATCCAGAAGTGCCGAGATCGCAAACCGGCGAGCCCAGGAAATGCTAAATGAGCTAGAAAATTATTTCCGCCTGTGGCGAATTAAAATTAATGTAGGCAAATGCGAAGCTGTGGTTTACACACGCGGACACATTCCTGCCAATCTTCCGCGCCTCACTCTATTTAACGAGGAAATACCTTTTAAAAACGAAGTTTAATATTTAAGCGTAGTACTGGATAAAAGGCTGACATTGCGAAGTCATGTAGAGAGCAAGAGAAACATTGCCTATGCTCGCATGTCGGCACTTTATCCAATGACTAATCGCAACTCAGGCCTTAAGCTTAAAACGGACTTTTAATTTATAATAGAATGATCCGCCCAATTTTTACATATGCAGCTCAAGCGTGGGCTTATTGCGCAAAATCGCACACTCGTACTTTACGTGTGTTGCAAAATAAATGTCTAAGAATTGCAGCAGATGCACCTAAGTACACACCCATAAGGTACTTGCATGCAGATCTTAAACAAGAGGTGCCTGAAGACTGTTTTTGCAAAATGGCAGAGCAATTTTATGCTACTAGTCAAAATAATTTAAATCCATTAATTGCAAGCCTTGGGGATTATCATCCTGACGAAAATCAACGCTATAAGCGACCAAAATCGCTTCTAGCGCATAGGCTCCCGTAGTTTTTCTCGGTCCGGAACCAGCGGGCGCTGTGATTGGCTCGAGTCCCGGCCACTCGCAGGGCCCCTGCCCCGCGACCTACTCGCGGTTTTCTAAACACTCGCGAGGTCCGGAACATGAAACACACTGTCTCGCGACTTGCCCTAGCGATAGGCATCGCCGTCGTCCTGGCAACAGCTTAGACAAAATGGAGAAATGGGCGAAACGACGCACTAGCAACGCAAGGCGTTCTCTTTCCTCGCTGTCGGGTTCCGACATCACTGAAGATGGTATGACAGATATCTTGGGGCTGGGGGAAGAGAAGATGTGCTGCAGTAGACAACTTATCTTCGACACTCCTGCCGCATCGTCAACCCCCCTCCACCGCCTAAGAAGACTGGATCCTAGGACGACATCATCAGAGCCACCTCCAAGAACGTCTGGCTCGCCTACAGTAGTCACTGGACCCCGGCAGAGGACTTCTGGGATGATGCCCTAGGGGCGTCTAGTTTAGAAGCCACGGGCATCGCAAAAGAAGCAGAGGACTAGAGGGACGCGTAGTGTTTGCAGCTGGCCTTCCCGACGCATGTGTTAGGGTTGGTGAATCGCGTGTAGGCCATTCCCCTCAATCCCTTGTCGTTGAGGTTACACGCCGACAATATGATATTTCATATCAAGAAGAAATGGGGCAGCAACAAATGGAAACGAGCTCGGAATTCGAGAGATTGCAGAGCGTGCTCCAGAATCTTAAATCGTCAATCCCCTGCGGACAGGGTCATGTGTCGCCTGATGTTGTGGCACATGGTACTGGCTCACTGGGATCAGATAATAGAGAAAGACGTACAGAACGTCTCCGCTAAGTTGTTGCGTGTTTTGAACTACAGGGGCGAGTAGAGGCCTCTGATAGTAATTTACCTATAAATACCGATGAGAGGGTAAATATTAACATTCGCCAATCGCACTCAGCACTCGTGACTACAATGTCCCTCTTGACGAATAACCTCAGTGAAGAACATAGATACAACAGTGACATTATTCATCAAGAGGTACTGAATATTCGCGATGTGCATGAGGCATTGGTCAGTGGTAATATATCGTTGTGGGGCGAGTTGTTCTAAATTGGTCAATGCCAAAAGGAGATGTTTTCATTTTGTTGCGGCTCGCCTACAATTTTTTGTGTGTATGTGTGAGGGAAGTAGCTTATAAAAAAATACTGTGCATTAAAAAAATATAAACAGGACTGGTCATGCTTATACTCACAAGGGCTGCTGTCCCCTTTACGATGGCAATACACTGTTGCTAGCATATCTTTAAAAAATACATGAGAAATAGACATAGGTATGTTTAATTTAATGAATAATAATAATACATATACTACTATTAAAAAAACCTACACTTGAAAAAAAAAGATAAATCTACTAAACTGTAAAAAAAATTATACACGAAACAAATTTATTCAAGTACAGGTATGTCTAATTGGTAAAAAAATTATTTCGCCTATAGCTTTGAACCCTTAGTAAAAGAAAAAATTAATGTATACCACATCTCAACTTTTCATAGTTATGACTAAAGCACATTTTTAACTCTACACTGTAAAAAATATACACGAAAAAATATGTACGCCTACTTACAAAATTTATTTTCATATAGCTTCGTATATATTGTAAAAGAAAAATATATAATTTTATGTATACATCTTATCTCTAGTCTTTCACGACTACACATGCAAGTAAGTCGGTTAGAGCGCACGTCTGCTAAAACAAAGATTGCAGGTTCGAATCCGATCCCCGGCGATAGATTTTTTAGTGTAGTCTCAGTACATCTCCCCATATACACACACATACCTCTTCACCCTTAACAGCAACAACCACACTAGAGCACTCTAGCAGACATTAATGTAAACAATCATGGCCGGACCCAACCAGGAACAAACACGGCAGATGCTGACTGCAGCTCTACCTAGCAATCAACTATGGAAATGTTGCGATGCTAGCGCTGCCTACCAGCCAATGATGGAAACATGGCGACACAAGCGTTGCCTAGCAGCAAATGGTGGAAACAAACAACTTTGACTAAGGGAAATTTCCTTCCAGAGGGAAAAAAATTCTTAGTCAACAAGTGACAACCAAAAACAAAATGGATGTCGTGAGCCGAAAACAAAATGGATGTCGTGAGCCGAAAACAAGATGGACATCACATGACACATGGCAATATGGCCGCCCATACAAAACCAAAGGGCAGCGGACAGATCCAACATGGTGGCGACGTTTCCACGACTCCACAGCCTCAAGTCTCTTGTCCTAGTTTCAGCTATATCCTACTAATTGGGGAGCACTAAATCAAAACAGTATGTTCGCAAAAGCATGAGTGTCAGAATCTACATTCAGAGTTTGTACTGTATGGTGTCACATTATATACAGTGACGAAGTTATGGAAAGCCTATAATGATAGTGTAGTTGTAGATCTTCAAGATAAATATCACTCTTTTCTGAAGACATCCATGTCGGACTTTAACAATGGTTTTAATATGCCAGCAACAGAAGCATGATCAGAATATTTGACAGTAAAGTATTTCAATTTTATTTTGAAACTGACAATAAAAAAAGAATGAGCCGATGACAAAGTACAGGGTTCACACTCTAAAAGCTAAAGTTTTATATGAATTTTTGGGTTCACAAATATATATAATATTCGAATACTCTGTCGATCGTCAAAGTGACTTAAATATTGACGAAACTGTCGACCAGGCAGCTTATAACTCCCGGCAACGGTAACCTCTACGATATGGCACTTTGCGAGAGACATTCCAAAAACGATCTTACTCCAGAAACTTACCAAATACTTACATGGGCTGAATAACAACGACTAAAGGGATCAAATGAACTACCGTAGCATATAAGCAATAAGAATTTGTTAGGATATGATACTATGCAACTATTTTACGATGGACGCCTAAGTCAAAATAAAAACCTCACAGTGTTAGGCATGCTGCCTAGTGGCTTCACATTCAAACTCTACCGACGGTGAAGTTTGTAGAAATAATATTTCCTGTTGTAGATCATTCCTACCACCCTGCCCACAGGGTGTTTTGCAAACTAGAAAGGGTGATCCGGAAAAAGGAGACAGTCCATACTGCACAGCAATATAAGAACATTTTTGCTCAGATTGGAGATGTTAAAGATGTTGGCACCGAGGTTCCAGTCAACTTCTGGAAACAATCTGTGGATGAAACTTTTAAGGCATATAGCCCGCTGCACGTTCAATCTGCCCAAACAAAGACAGTAAAAAACACCTTTGTACTGAAGGGCGAATCCAATTACAGAGTTAACATTGGACAATTCAAATTGTTCCCATACAAAGGAAAATCTCTGACTTTTATGAATCCAGAAGTTTTGCTAACAAAGGTTCTGTAACAACGAAACAAAATAACTGCGTCACACTCGACTATAAAGGCTCTGCTACATAGAGAGAGAGAGAGAGAGAGAATTGTAGGTCGGTACCCAGTCGTTCCCATCCTGACAATTGATTGGAGAATGTGACCATGATGTCAGTCGTTGCGGGTGGTGGGTGGTGGGTGTAGGTGGAGATGGCAAATTTTTATCTTTCGCCGACAACTCGCCGAAAACCCAACGACTCACGCTCATCAGATGGAAACCATAGTGTTTTAACAGGATAGCTAGCCAGGAGCGACAGGCTCATCAAAATGAGTTTGGGAAAGTACTTTTCTGCAAGATGATTATTTACACCATAAAAACTGTTATCAATGGACAAAACTATATCACGTGTGCATTTCTTTTTACATTTGATGAATTATGGTCATGTTTACGAATTGGAAACCATGCCACCGCTATCACTCCCAGTGGGTATGCAACTTTTGCCAACCTATTGTGCGAACAACGAAATGGAAGTAACTGAATCCCAGAATACGAAGGCTACTTCCGAATACTTTCAAGGTGACACTTTTTTGTTTACTTCAATATTGTACATAGGCATAATAAGTTGAACATAGCCTCAATATAAAACCATATATATATATATATATATATATATATATACATATATATATAATGTTTGTGTAGAAGGATTCCAGAATGAGCAGGATTGTAGAGAAACAGCTGGTACGAAAATTGGTGATTTCACTGACGGCTTCATCCCTGTTTTTAGAGAGGCAACAAAAGAAAGTTAAATTTTTACAATACATATCCTCATAATACAGAACAAGCCTAACAGTGTTGAGTCAATAATGTGTTGTGCTATTATCACAGCATCGAATAAGAAAATTTCTGTGGTGTTTGGGTAAGTTGGTATAACTCGAAAAACGGGAAAATTTAGTTAAGTATATGAACACAAAATACATGTAATTTTCTATATATGAGCAAAATGATATAATTGTAATGGTTAAGGAAGGAGAAACAAACGGGTACGTAAGTATATATCATACTGTTCAATATGTCTTCAAACCATCTGTTTTGATTTACTGGAAACACCATTGTTCGACTATTCACACTTTACCCAAACATCACACATTTGTGCTAAGGTTTGAAAAACAAGGATCTCTCGACATTCCATTTCAGCATCGCTCCATACTTTACTCGTGCAAAAGCCATTTTAGAATAATATTTGGTTGGCTGCGAGTTTCAATACATCTGATATCATCCTACATTCACAGCCAGGACGATGGCAATCAACCTCCATACGTAAGTTGGGGCAGACCTCGAACATGCATGTCTGTCGTGCAACAGATTTTGGGTTCGAACCCCATGTGTAATGCATGAATGCAACTTATTACAAATTACTAAGCTTTCAATTACATCATGCAAGGAATCGCGACAGCTTATTGGCCCCAACTTAAAATGTCAACTTGATGACCACGAAATAGCATTTACAATAACTTTTACTACAGTCACAAAATTATTTTGTAAAGTCTATCTTACCGAAATGTTATACTATTGTGGCCGTCAACAAATTATGCCTACTTACCACTAAACTGTTGATTCAATGTGTAAGGTCCTACTGTATGTTTTTATATTTAAACATAGAACTTCACAGCTACTGATGCTGAGTCACTTGAGGACATGGTTCGTATTCGTACCTACCTTTCCTCTTTGGATGAATTGGTGGCAATTACAATATGTTGACTCTTTCTATGTTTAGTTTTATTGTATTGAATATTAAAATTACATTGGAATTTCCTTGTTCGTTAATTGTAAAGCAATTAATTATTTCGAAACTTCCGCCCGATCTAGGGGGCTTACATTAAAATTTTCAGTACCTTGCAAGTTGGAATCCGAGTGGTGTTTCATTGCCCATGAAAACACTCTTTTTTCCACTTGTAATGTCAACTACAGAGATGCCGAACATTAAAATAATCCACTGTCCGGAAAAGACCACTCGGCTTCCAACCCGCATGCATAGCTCCCGGGGAAATTCGGTAACAAATGTTCACTTTCGAGAGTGGTCGCAAATACCAATGTTATGCTGCTAATACTTGTAACCAGCCTATTATCGATACAATCGCAACAAAAAACGTTCTTAAATCAAGTAAATGGTGGGAACAGTCAGAGAAATCCGACACAGAAAACGCCCAGTTCTAATCATGGATACATTTTTGAGTTCACAGAATACATAAACGGTTAAAGAATAAGAGAAATAAATAACTTTCGCACAGCCAGTACCAACGAGGTGGCATAGTCTTAAAGTTAACTGTTAATTGCACATCTGGTACAATAGGTATGCCTTGTGATCACGTGGTTGGACTGCTTAGTCTTGAGTAAGCACAAAGAACAAATTTTTAAAAAATTACGCATAATTACCTTACAAACAGTATCCATAGAAATGTCCGAAGCAACGCGCGCAAATCCAACATACACTTTACACACCACGAAGGAAAACGAAATAATTTAAAATTGCCGAATGGGACTTCTAGTAGACAGCGCTACACAGGAAGTTAAATAGGGTTGGCAAAGCGAGAACTCAGAATTTACTTAGCTATTTTAAGTATGTCATTGAGATTCAGATGTTACTTAAAATGTACAATACAGTGTATTAATTTAGTTAAGTTAATATTAATGACCGTACGAACAGAGCTCACTAATGAAACCCGAGTCGATTGAGTAGTGTATTGAAGTTACGAATGTAGCGAATTGCTAGCATGTGTTTACAACTTTAAAGATTTATAAATTTTTGTGTGCATTTGCGAAGCATAAGAACGTTGGTGTAAACTACTTGAAACGGTACTGTACGTAATCATATACTTTTCTTGACAGTATGCGTACTGCTGCGCCATGAATGTTGACATAAAAGACACTTGGAAAGCCAGGGTGGGTTGCTGTGGTGGCTGGCGTTCAGTGGACATCTCCACATTAGCCCAATTTTTATTTGACTTTGAGACGCTCCTCGTCTATTTTCAAGGAAAATACATCGTGTTAGCTGAACGTTTGCTGTGCGCGGAGGGTAAAATGCACCTTACTTGGTGTTGACGAACTGAGCTGGTGTGTTCTCCGACGGACGGCAGGCAACTGAGCAGAGGAACGTATTGTTTGCTTGTTCACATCATCGGGGATGACGTCATCGAAGACGTTTGAAGACAAGGATTTTGGAAACGCAAGTTGGCACTCATGTTGACTATTGTAGATAGCGCCACTTAAAAGTAGATAGCACTGCAAGCGTATAAAGGGCGCGGACAAGACTGTTGACAATGACGTAATTGTAATAAAAAGCGGAGTATTGGACATGGAAAGGGAGAATGGAGGAGGCTCTGGTTGAGAGACTCTCGGACTCGGACTAGGAGGCTATGATGGATTTAATTCAGAGAGAGGAGATTGTACATTGTCAGAATCGTTTTCCTGGGCGGAAATGCTGTTTGTGACACGTTTCAGTTAAGTACTAGCCAGAATTATTGTTACTGTTTTGATTTCTTGGAGGTTGGTCCATGTGTGACCATAGAGTCAATGTATGTATTAAATGTTAAATTCTGAGGAATGTATTTATAATGTAATTTCTGAGAGATATCAAATGTTACATTTTTGGTGGCCAAGTAAATTTTAATGTCATTCTTGAGAATTGAGGCCATGTAATTTGATTTTCTGTTTTATGTATGGCACTTGTAAAGCCATTGCTTCATGATATATTTATATATTTTGTGTATGACCGTTAATGGTTACAATGGAGTATAAGATTTCTGATATATCTTTTTTGTATTTGAAAGTAATTAATAAATTTTGTTATTGTTTAAATGTTGTTCTTTTCATATATATTTTTTTTCTGGTTGCCTCAGGCAGAGATTTCATGTTAAATCCAATAACTGTCTAGGTGGAGACAGTTTAGGTCGCGTTGTCTTGGTGATGTTTTGGGGATGGTGTCCCCTGATCATTACCAGGAGAGCGTTGCAACTTAAGACAAAATTCTGATACCATTGACGAGTAAATTAAAAAAAAATGGACCTTCGTGCAAGCAGCTTTGGTTTTTTATAGTAAAAACTCTAGGAAACACAGATATTTTCTTATCAGATGGTGGCAGAGAAACACAGGCAAAATAAAGACTTAACACAAGCTTTGCGCAAAAAATCCTATTCAGAAGTCAGGGATAGAACGAACAGCGGCTGCAGTAGCCAAACATGTTACATCCTACACGAAATTGACCTAGCATCTTGTAAACGGGGTTCATTGTGGCGGTCAGTATGTTCTGAGATTGGCATATGTAAGACTCACAAAACTATGTTGAACTTGTTTGTGTCATGGAAAAGGGACCAAAATGATATCAAGGAAAATAAGAAAAACATGTTAAAAGTTCTCAGCACTACGAATCTGATTTGGACGCTAGTCACAAATCTACGCCTCTTGTACTTGTTCCCATTTCTGAAGATGTTTGTATTCATGCTGAAAAAAGTGTAAATGTTGTTTCATCCAGTGATGACTTCAACGCGCACAATATAGATGGCATAGTTCCCTCAGCGGATGACGTGAACCTTAGTAATTATTTTACAGACAAACCCCAACCTGAAGCCAAAGAAGACAAGATAAGTGAGTCTAATTCTACTCGTAACAGTGCTAGTGCGCTTTAAAGTAATTAAGAGAATGTTTTTTTAACTAATGAATTGGATAGATTTGTCCCTTGCGAAATAGTTCACATAGTGTGCAGTGATACCTTACTACACAGTCTCTACAAATTCCTCCAGTTATCTTTAAAGTTTCACGTTGTAATGGCACTGCAAAATCTGCCTGTACCTTCTCGCAGTAATGTAGTTTGCAAATGTACAAATGTATTACACATTGTGTACAACACATTGTTACTGGCTGCAAAGTTGTACCAAAGAAATTATATTTTTGGAAAAGAACACTTGCATCGTTCCTAATTTTAGTGGGTTGGTGTCTGCAGATTTTCTCAGCCTAACAGCAAATATGCCTTTCAAGATTCGAAATATGTAAAATACATATATCCCTCAAAAAATAATGATGGATAGGCTGAAAATTTCATGTCTCTACAGATTCTGCGGTCTGCAAGTAGGAGTTCAAGATATTGCTGTAGAATATGCCTCTTGCCCAGATGATTCTTGCAAAAACAAAAATCGAATTGATTTAGAGAATGTAACTCTAGGAAATTATGTTGTTAGTGTACGACATCGGAAAAATCCCAGGTTACAACGAGGAGAAAAGGATATGGCAAATACAAAGCTCCCAACGAAAAAAAAAAAATACGTACTTGAAAAGGGGCTACCGACATCTTTTCATTTCGAAAAAATATAATAAATACATAAAGATATGTATGAGTTGGGAAATACACAATCTGTAATAAGCCTAAATGTTGTGCAAATAATTATAGCTGAATCCCTTGCAGAAATGATTTGCATAGACGATATCCAAGACCTCATTGAACAGTAATTCTTAAAAGTCAAAGAAAAGGGAAAAGTAAATCCTAAAAGTTTTTCTTCCAATTGGCGTTCTTATATTTCACTTGGTCAGTTTAACGTATGGAAACAAAATAACAACAACATTCATGTCTTGTTTTCATGTGAACACGATCAGTTCTTAGAATTCCAAGGATACATAATAAGTTATTTTTATTATGCTGGAGTTGTAGATGTGTGACACAATTATACCTCTGGTCAAGTTTATTTCAGCTCATCAAGACGCAGGTCGTCTCACAATTGTACTTTAGAAATACAAGCAAAGTGCTATGAAACAATTTTCAAAATGGCCTGTTGTAACAGACTACAGCTTTGCACTGATAATAGCTGTTATTCTTGCTTGAAATAAATTATTTTTCATGTTCACCACAAAGGAACCCATACCGCATGCAAAATTTAAAGATGGTAGCAAGCTGGTTTCACATGTGACTATGTGACTGTTCATGTATGTTGCATTCATTTAATGCATATTATGTGCTGGAGGTTAAAAACATGGTGCAAATATGAAAATAAAATGTTAAGTTTTGAAAAGTGTTAGTATGCATATCTGTGCAATCATTCTTCATAAACAGAAAAAATTTTTGAGAATTTTGTAGCTGTGTTAACTTGTTTGTATAAGACAGTGGTTTTGCAGTTTGAAGAACACCTAAGAAATATGACTCGAAATGATGATGTTGACAGTTATTTCGAACTTTCAAAATATAGAGATAGTGAGTATCTTGATGATGAAAATTCAGTTCCACCAGAAAAATCGTGTAAAGACAGTCCCTTGTACAATGAATATTTGTTAATATATCACTTAATTTTGAAGATCGGAGAAATCCTCTACTGTCAGTCCTAAGAATGAATTCTATATACCTATATTTGAAAAAGAACTTGCTCACAAATACATGCATACATCACCTTTGTGGCCTCAGATTCCTCCAGATTGCCCACAGAGGTACACAAATTCTAATGTTGAGTACTGGTATTTCCAAACAAAAAGTAATGAGTTGGATAGTCTCACTCACTTGAAACCAGGAAAGTTTGCAAGAGAAAAAAGCCAGAGTTACAGCATGGCATAATGTTGAGTACAGAACATACAGAAGTGTTTTGTAAAAAAAAACTAAATAAGAAATTAGATGAGAAGAAAAGTATATTCAGCTAACAGTACCTGAAGATTGAGATTCTAATATAGATGATCCTGACGATTTAGATGTGGAAGAGTTCTGGGAGGCAACGACAAAGAAACTGCATATTTCAGAAAATTCTTCGTCAGCTGTCATGAAAGTAAAAGTGCACTACTGAAAGAACACTTGAGCAACAGAGATGTGCACAAGTTCCAGTATCTTCAAAAAATTGAATTATCAATTCAGTTGTATGGTGGTAAGGGTGGCGGTATCGTTGCATGTCGTCAGGTGTAGCTATCTGCCAGAAGATTGGCTAGGTTGTTTCATTATGTTTGAAGGAAAACTTATGACTGCTGCAAATGTAAATACTGTAAAACTTAGTGATGTACAAAAATGCATTATTTCACGGAACATATAAAAACAACCAAGGAAAATTAAAAAAATATCATTGGACACTGATTATGGTTGACCTGTACAGAAATTATTCAGCTTCATAGACCCGGCTGGTTCAGAAAAAGTGTGCTTCCACGTTTGAAGTTCACAAAAAGTGAACATGCATTTGCTATCGAAAGTTACATAAACAAAAAAATTTGTTCACTATGAAAGACTTAGCATGGATGGTTGGGAAATCATTCCTGCTGAACACCCAAACCAGAAAGATAAATATAACTGTGGTGTGTATGTCAATATATTTTATTCAAAAATTTCTCGATGGTTACACCGAAAAATATTTTGATCCAACTTGATATCGCATTGAACAAATTTAAAAAAAATCTCAAATTTTGTTCATCCTGGTACAAAGCATAAATTAAGGTAAACAGATGACAAAGAATACCTACGACCTTCAGCAATACAAAATGGCCTGTACAAAAACTCTGATTACTACTGCATAGATGATTGTGATGATGATGTATCAATGTACCACTATATCCGAGGGAACCTAATAACGAGACTGTGGTGCAGACTACTTTACTTTATTTTGGAGAACGTAACTTTCACAAGCTGCTGTTGATGCAGCAAAAGTAAATTTATTTAAACATTGGAAATTGACCTATTCCTATTGCTTACAATTATCTTGTCTCCATACCAATCTTTGAAGGTTATGTATGTTTAAATAAACCCCAAGTATGGCATGATTTGTACACAGGCAAACTGAAAGACCTACAAGATAAGAAGCTTCTTTTAATGCCTTATAATGTTAATGATGTCCACCAGTGCTAATTGTTTGCAAACTTAGGAACTTGCGAATTGTGGCACATAGATCCTCAGTTCGGCATTGGCAGAGTCCATTCTTGCCCAAATTATTGATTTCTTGGAGTACTGCAACCAGTTGTGCGATGAAGAAGTGAAAACAGCAGGGAGGCATGTACAAAAAATTCAAAATAATATACCAGTGGACTCAGATTTGGTAGGTTGTGGTATTTTTTTATTTAATACACTACTGTTTTCCTACGACTAAATAAATTTAGGTTACATTTTATTCCATAAGTATTCCGGTCGGCAATGGTAACTAAAACTTTGCAGCGACTCAGACGATGTTACAAACGCTTGTTTATATTGTGGGGAAACAAGATTCCAGCGAATACAGTGACTGGGTAAAGTACATACCTGTAGAAGATGAATTAATAATAATAAATGTCTGCCATTACCAAAATTGTCAAGATAAAAATATATACATATATAATACTTGTGTGTAAATTTTGCAATCATATTAATCCCTTTTGAAGTTGTTTGTAGGTTTCAAAAATCCATACACATGTCGGAAAATACCTTTATGCTCTAGAGACAAAAGAATACTGACTTTGTAAAAACTGTCTTATACTAAGAGGTGCACTATTCTAAAGTATTATGCTTGCATTAACTCTATCGAAATATATATCATAAAGGGTTGCTTCATAGTTCTGTGCGAAAGTTCTTAAAATACCATTTCACATAAATGCTATGTATTAATAACTTGCATCTCAGATGTATCTTATTTAAAGCTTCGGATCTGAATTCACCAAAATAAGGTTCGACATATCCATTGTGGGACAGCACTTACGTACATAAAATTGGCTTATACATTGTATGATGGCACTTATGTACGTAAAAATTATATTTATCTTGTTGACTGTGGTCTGTTTCGTACCATTAGTTAATATCCACAAATACTTTAATTTATTTCAAATATTTAAAATATTAATCATGTTCTAAGAACAGTGCTTTGTGCTGCAGTTTCATACGTCAGTCTATCATTCAGTCAGCCAGTGTTCATTCTTATATATAGAGAATACTGTGGGGCAATAGCAAACATGTCAAAGATGTACTTGTATTACAAAATCAAACAGAATATTAAGATACAAACAAATTAGTACATTGCAAAACCAATTTCGAGAGTGGTCGTAAATACAAATTTTACGCTGCGAACACTTGTAATCAGCTTGCTACTGATTCAATCGCAAAAAACAAAAAACTGTTCGTAAATCAAGTAAATAGTGGGAACAGACATAGAAATCCGACACATAAATCGCCCAGTTCTAATCATGGATACATTTTTGAGTTCACAGAATACATGAACGGTTTAAGAATAAGAGGAAAAGATAACTTTCTCACTGCCAGTACCAACAAGGAGGCGGCAGTCTTAATGTTGACAGTTGTTTGCACATCTGGTACGATAAGTATGCCTTGAGTTCCAATGGTTAGACTGTTAAGTCTTGAGGTGTTTTAGTTTTTAACAACATTAAAGGAAAGAAACTCCATCCCTTAGCAACAGTAGGCACAAAGAAAAAATTTTAAAAAATCTAGCATTACCTTACAAACTGTGTCCATGAAAATGTCCGAAGCAACGGATGCAAATACACAATCACTTTACACACAACAGGAAGGAAAATGAAATAATTTAAAATCGCCGAATGGGACTTCTAGTAGACAGCGCTACACAGGAAGTTAAATAAGATAAGGAAAAAGACAACTCAGAATTTACTTCGCTATTTTAAGTATGTCATTCAGATTCAGATGTGAGTTAAAATGTAAAATACAGTGTATTAATTTAGTTCAGTTAATATTAATGACCGTACAAACAGAGCTTACTAATGAAACCTGAGTAATTTTACTAGAAGAAATTGTGAAAATACCGGAAGTATTTTCACGTCGATTGGCAAGTGTGTTGCGACTAAGAATATAGCGAAATGCGAGCATGTGTTTACAACTTGTAAAATTTATAATTTCTTGTGTGCATTTGCGAAGCATAAGAATGTTGGTATAAATTACTTGAAACGGTACTGTGCGTAATCATAAACATTTCTTGAGAATATGCATTCTGCTGTGCCAAGAATGTTGACTTAAGAAACTTTAAAGTCAGGGTGGGTTGCTGTGGCAGCCGACGTTCAGTAGACACCATCACTTAAGCCCAGTTTTTATTTGACGTCAGCCAAAATTATTATGCTATTGACGAGTAAATTTAAAAAAAAATGGGCCTTCTGGCAAGTAGCATTGGATTTTATGGTAAAAACTCTAGGAAACACAGATATTTTCTTGTCAGATGGTGGCAGAGAAACACAAGCAAAAGAAAGACTTTATACTCCAAACTATGCACGGAAAATCCTATTCAGAAGTCAGGGATAGAACAAACAGCGGCTGCAGTATCCAAACTTGTTACATCGTACACGAAATTGATGCCGCTTATTGTGAAAAGGCTTCATTCTGGTGGTAAGTATGTTCTGAGCTTGGCATACATAAACTCACAACAATATGTTGAAGTTGTTTGTGTGCTGGAAAAGGCACCAAAATTATATCAAGGAAAAAAAATAAAAAAAATTAATTTCTCTGATTCGGAGGCTTGTCTGAAAATATACGGATTTTGTACTTGTTCCCATTTCTGAAGATGTTTGTTAGCATGCTGAAAAAGTGCAAATGTTATTTCATCCAGTGATGACTTCAATGTGCACAATACAGGTGGCAAAGTTCCCTCAGTGGATGATGTGAACCTTAGTAGTGATTTTACAGACAAACACCAACCAGAAACCAAAGAAAACTATATAAGTGATCCTAATTCTATTCGTGACGGTGTTAGTGTGTTCATAAGTAATTAAGAACCTGTTTTGTAGTTAATGAATTAGGTGTATTTGTTCCTTACGAAATAGTTCAAGAAGTATGCAGTGATACCTTACTACACAAAGTCTCCAAATCCTCCAGTTATCTTTAAAGTTTCCAGTTGTAATGGCACTGCCAAATCTGCCTGTAACTTTTCGCAGCAGTGTTGCTTGCGACATGAAAGAATGTACTAATGTATCACTAAATTGTTAACATCACATTGTCACAGGCTGCAAAGTTGTACCAAAGAAATTACATTTCAGGAAAAAAAACACTTGCATCTTTCCCAATTTTTATGGTTTGGTGTCTGCAGATTTCCTCAGCCTTACACAAAATATGCCTTTCAAGATTCGAAATATGTACAATACATATATCCCTCAAAAAAATTTAGATGGATGGACTGAAAATTGCATATCTATACAGGTTCTGTGGTTTACAAGTAAGAGTTGAAGATATTGCTGTAGAATATATCTCTTGCCCCGATGATTCTTGCAACAACAAATATCGAATTGATTTAGAGAATGTAATTCAAGGAAATTATGGTGTTAAGTGTACCAGACCGAAAAAAACACGGTACGAGGAGAATAGGACATGGGAGATATAATGTTACCAACGAAAAAAAAAAAAAGACGAACTTGAAACAGAGTGACCGACATATTTTCGTTTCCAGGAAATAGAAGAAATGAAGTTGTGTATGATTTGGGAAATAAACAATATTAACAAGCCTAGAATATCTAGATTATATGAAAACAATTACAGTTAAATCCATTGCTGAAATGACATGCATAGAGACGACATCTAAGACCTCATTGAACAGTAATTCTTAAAAGTAAAATAAAAAGGAACCATATATCCAAAAAGTTTTTCTTCCAATCGGTGATGTTTTCACATTATCAGTTAAATTTATGGAAACAGTGTAACAATAACATTTATACCCTGTTTTCATATGCTACAGGATCAGTTGTAAGAATTCATATCATACTTAATGTGTTATTTTTTAATGCTGGAGTAGTAACTGTTTGTTACACAATTATACTTCTGGTCGAGTTTCTTTCATATCGTCAAGATGCAGGTCGTCTCACAATTTCACTTTTGAAATTCAAGCAAAGTGCTATGAAACAATTTTCAAAATGGCCTGTGGTAAAGAAAGTTGTAACAGACTACAGCTTAGCAATGATAATAGCTGTTATTCTTGCTTGGAAATAAATTATTTTAACCTGTTCACCTTAAAAGAACCAATGCTGCATGAAAAACCAAAGATGGTAGAAAGCTGGTTTCACATGTAACTGTTCATATATGGTGCAGTCATTTTATGCATGTAATGTCCAGGCGTTTGAAGAAACACGGGGCATATGAGAAAATAAACGTTTTGTTTTGAAAAGTGTTAGTATGCCTATCTATGCATCTTATGTCATCTACAAAAAAAGGTTTTTGAAAATTTTGTAGCTGTGTTAAAAAGTACATATAAGTCAAAATAAGTTTTGCAGTGTGTAGAACACCGAAGAAATATGACTGCAAATGTTAATGTTGACAGTTATTTGGAACTTTCAAAAGATGCAGATGGTGAGTATCTAGATAATGAAAAATCAGCACCCACAGAAAGATTGCATAAGGACAGTCAATTCTACAATAAATAATTGGGCATATATCACTCAATTTTGAAGAAAGTGGAGAAATCATCTGCTTACAGTCCAATGAATGAATTATACATACCTATGTATGCAAAATAACTTTTTTACAAATACATGTCTATGTCACCATTCTGATCTCAGATTCTTCCAGATTTCCCACAGAGGTAGAGCTATGCTAAATTTGAGAACTGGTTTTTCCAAACAAAGAGTAACATGTTGGATGGTCTCACTCACTGGAAACCAGGCAAGTTTGTAAGAAAAATGAAAGCCAGAGATACAGTTCTGTGCAAAATGTTGCGTACAGACCTTCCACAAGTGTTTTATAAAATACAAAAGAAGAACTTGGTTGAGAAGAATAGTATTCAGCTATCAGTACCTGAAGATAGAAATTCTAGTATAGATGATCCAGACGATTTAGATGTGGAAGAATTCTGGGATTCAATAGCAAAGAAAGTAACTGCATATTTCAGAAAATACTTCAAGGACAGCTGCCACGAAAGTATAAATGCACTACTGAAAGGACACATGGTCAATGGAAATGAGGACAAATTGCTGTACTTTGAACAAATGCAATCATCAATCCAGTTGTATGGTGGTAACCTTTTTACTGAAGAAGATTATGAACTTAATTCGCAAACGGTAGTTATCCAGTGCTGCACTTGAAGCATGTGTGGCTGTATTTTTGCACGAGTCGGGATCGTCAGGTGTAACTTATTTGCCAACAGATTGGCTAGGTAGTTTCATTATGTTTGAAGGGAAACTTATTACTGCTACAAACAAAATTACGGAAAAACTTGCTGATGTACGAAAATGCTTTATTCCATGGAATACAAAAAAAAAATCATTGAACACTGCTTTTGGTTGACATTGTATAGAAATTATTCAGTTTCATAGACCAGGCTGGCTCTGAAGATGGAGCCCTCCCAAGTGAGAAGTGCTCCAACAGCTAATATGCGTTTAACGTCTTCGAAAGTTACATGAACCAAAGAAATTTGTTCACGACAGAAAGACTAAGTATGGAATGTTGGGAAATCATTACTGCTGAACATACAGACCAGAAAGGTAACTATAATTCTGGTGTGTATGTCATGTATTTAATTCACAAACTTCTCGATGGTAAACACTTCGATAAATATTTTTATCCAAAATCAAACCGCATTGAACATGTTAAAAAAATGTCAAATTTTGTTTATTCTGGTAAACAAAGATTGGATAAAACAAATAGATGACAAAGATTACCCACAACCTTCAGCAATGCGAAATGCCCTGTTCGAAAACCCTGACTACTACTTCATAGACTATTTCGATGTTGTTATAACAGTGTTCCACGATATCCGAGGGACTGTAATACGAGTCCGTGGCACAGATTACTTTAATTTTTTTGGAGAACCTAAACTGTCAGAAGCTGCTGTTGATGCAGGAAAAGCAATTTTAACCAAACATTGGAAATTAACCTAATCCTATAGCTCACAGATACCTTTTCTACATACCAAACTTTGAAGGTAACATATATATAAGAAATACCAAGCATGGCATGATTTGTACACAGGAAAACTGAAAGATCTTCAAGATGAATTTATTTTAATGTCTTATAATGTTAATAATAACCATTGGTGATTATTGATTGCAAAATTGGGAACCTTCGAAATCCGGGACGTGGATCCTCAGTTCGGAATTGGTAACGAGTCCATTCTTGCCAATTTTTTGGATTTCGTGGATAATGTACCGCAAGCAGATGTGCGATGAATAAGTGATAACAGTACGGTGGCATGTACAAAAAATCAATCATATCACAGTTTAACAATATTTGGAGAGTTGTGTTATTTTTTTTATTTCTGCATCTATTTTTCTACGACTAAATCAATTTAGTTTAGACATGATTTCAGTCCAGAAGTATTCCGGACTGCATTAGTAACTAAAATTTTGCAGCCAATCAAATTATGTTACAAACACTTATTTACATCATAGGAAAAAGGATTCCAGAGAAGACAGTGACTGTGTAATGTACAATACCTGTCGAAGTTGGATACAATATAATATATGTCTGCCATCACCAAATTTGTCATTTCAAGATTCGAATGCTGCGACATATATATATATATATATATATATATATATATATATATATATATATATATATATAAATGTGTGTGTGTAAACATTGCAATCACAAAAATCCCTTTTAAAGTAGTTTTAGGTTTTAAAATCCCTACGCATAAGGTAAAATTCTAACCTTTACGCTATAGATACATAATGATATTAACTTTGTAAAAACTGTCTTATACTAAGAAGTGTACTATTCTAAAGTATTACGATTGAATTACCTCTGTCAAAAAATATATATCACACACGGCTGCATCATAGTTCTGTAGGAAAGTTCTTAAAATACCAGTTCACATAAACGCTATGTATTAATAACTTGCATCTCAGATGTATCCTATTTAAAGCTTTGGATCTAACTTCACCAAAATAAGGTTCGACATATCCATTGTGGGACAGCACTTACGTACATAAAATTTTTGTCTACCATGTTGACAGTGGCCTGTTGCGAACCATTAGTTAATATCCATAAATATTTCTTCTATTTTAAATATTAAAATTATTGCTACATGTAATTACTAAAAATATTTTTCGTTCATAATTAATTTAGTGTGCATAAAAACGTCAATACATTTAACAAAATACACCGATTAATTATTTGCAATCACAACTCATCCTGTACAGAAGATATTTTATAATGGAACAACCAATTAGTAGAATATGTGGCAGCAGAGAGAGACCTGTACATTGAATTGGAGGTGCGGGAGCATTGCAAGGTGCAAAGATGAGATAAAAAGTTGTGCGCAGGATAGACGAAGAATGTAAGACCAGTATGGTGAGGATGAAGGGAACTTTCAGACATCATTGATCCTGAAAGAACTAGAGTGGAGGTCTTTCAAAGAAAGGGGATGAAAGACTGATCAGGGTGTACACGATGGTGAATGGATATGGAGTCTGGGGTAAGATAGGCTGCCTGTTAACTACGACATGAGTATAGGGGAAGACACAAGAGTAGTGAAAACATTCTGGTAATGAGGAACAAAATAATGTGGAATAGGCAGCCAATACTTAGGATGCAGGTGAGGAAGTGAAATTTACTTTCGAAAGAGTCGGTTATGGTGAAAGAGGATGGAAGGTTAAGAGGTGATTGAGGCAGAGTCTACAGCTTGCCACGAAGCAGCTGCCGGATGGCAACCAGATGAGAAATCCCACAACACAGCACCTCCAACTGGACACAATCCAACCCCACAGCAACGTGGTGGCTTTAGAGGTAGATGTGGTAGATTACACGGTTGATGCGGTCGCGGTGGCAATGCACAAGAGCCACGTGAGAAGCCCAATCCAGGTCCAATATCACAACCTCTCAGACCAGATCCAAATAACAGGCCCACTTTCTAGTCATTAGCCACACAGTCGACGCAACTGCGCAATGATCCTATGTGGCAGGATTTCGAAATGGAGGGGTTTGGCGGTCTGACTGCTTACCAACCCAGATGCCAGTTCATGGTTACGACAGAAGGCTATTAAGGCCTGGTCGATAGAACCTATGATGTCCTGAGCTCGGCAGACTCTCAATTCACGAAGAACGTATCCAGATCTATGTTTGCCTGCTATTGTTGGCAGCACTTGTATGGACGTTTCATCTCCATCAAGAAGCATTGAGGCGAAGAGTTTCGAAGAGTATAGATTTCATGAATTTATGAGAAATATCACCTGCCAAGTACGCATTAATACATACCTTAAGAATCTTAACTTCGTGAATAAATGAACATGCTTAATGATGTATAAGCAAACAGGAGTTAAGTCAAATGAGTACATAACATTTACTTTACATATTTTACAAGCAGTATGCCCGCAGCTTTGCTCGCGTGTATTTCTCAGAGCAGATATCTCTTTGTAAACCAGATAGGAGGTTCAGCCATCAACTGTTAGAATGAAAAATCTGTTAGTTGACCTAACTGTGCAGCATGATAAGTATCTGTAACAGTCAACACGAAAAGCAGTTTAAGTTTGTAGCAGCTACTAACAGCGACCACGCCTGGACCTGATTTAAAGACACAGCAAACTTTAGACTATAAGGTATTTACAGACTGCTAAACGTAAGATGTTAATTGAATGAAATATGCAGTGTATCTGATATTTAT
>PNEQ01036718.1:0-23555 GCA_003012365.1 Medauroidea extradentata | reverse complement strand
TAATTTCATTTATTTTAAATTTAGTTTTGTATATTGGCCAGAGGCGAAGGGTTGGAGAGGAGTATTTTGAAGTGTGTCACGGCTATTTAACCCTTCACGCCGAAGGAAAGAGAAAGCTAGGCTTGGCGGCCGAGAGTTCGCCCACAGCCTTGAATTTGTGTGGGAACCAAGGCTAAAGGGGCAAGAAGTAGGTCAGCTCGGGGGCGTGGCTTCGCTTACCCCCTGCAGTAAAATTTAATATTAACTTTATTATTAGTTAGCGTAGAGAGTTGAAATTTTGTACATAAGTTGGTGTGTACGTTAATGTCAAGCTGTGTGAAATTTGAAAATATATATTAAACCGGTGCGGAGGAAAATACAATGTTTAGTTATGTCAGTCGTTCACAGAGCCTGTGATTGGCTGGGAGTAAATGGGGAGAGTTTTAGGGAAAGTGTCGCGAGCGCGTCGGTTAGGTTTGTTTGGGGGACTCGTGCCGCGGACACCACGCGAGGTGGTTGTGTCCCGAGCCGCGGGTATTCGCGGGGGTCCGCGTATCATAGAGGACTCGCAATTCGGACACTACGAGAGGTAGTTGTATACTTTGCCGCGGATATTCGCGTCTTATATTTGTGAGACTCGCTGTTCGGACACCACGAGAGGTGGTTGTGTCCCGAGCCGCGGGAATTCGCAGGGATCCATGTATTGGTCTGCGAGACTCTTGTCGCAGGCACCACTGGAGGTGGTTGTGCCCTAGCGCGGGTATTCGCGTCGTCCGGGAATTAGTTGTGGAGACCCTAGTTGCAGCAATCGAGAGAGGCGTGGGACTGACTAGCTAAACACGGGTTTCCGAAGTATCCAGAAAATAAAGAAATTCCGTTATTATTATTTCGCAACTAGAACAGTGATTAAAATTAATGTGTATATATTCTCTGCAAATAACCGAGGAAGGTTATAACCAATTAAAGTTAAAATCACGACGATAGCCAATTGTGTTTCAAAGATATAGACGATTCATTAAAAACACATTTTGCCCCTTTTTACTGCCTGGGGTTCGAATTTCAAAAAAACCTAAAACTACTTTTTGGGTATTTACGTAAGTAATATTTTGAAGTTAATATCAACTCTCTACCCCGAAGGGTTCGATAGATATCGATAGTTTATTGGAAAAACATTTAAGGTCTTTTCACCCCCTTAAATATTTAACGTCGAAAAATCCTTAAATTGGCTAATATGCATTTTTACGAGTGTCCTATTAAAGTAAAAATCACGATTATAGGCCATCGGGTTCGGGCTCTATCGACGTTTCTTCGGAAACACGTTTCACCTATTTTCACCCTCTTAGAGGTCGAATTTCGAAAAATCCCTTCTTAGTGCTCGCCTACGACCTGAAGGGAGCCCCCACAAAAAATTTCACGATTCTAGGTCCAGTGGTTTGGGCTGCAGTTTGATATGTCAGTCAGTCAGTCAGTCAATCACTCAGTCAGCTATCATTTTTATATATAGAGATCTAAAGTTACTCAGCGTGAAAGCAATTTTGTTGTCTGTTAAATTATTTGCCTCCAGATACTGTACGTATAACCATAAACAAAATGCTCTCACGTTGTCACACAAGCACGTAATAAGGCGGGAAGTGATGCTAGCACCAGCCGAGACTTAAAGCAAATACACTATATATAATGCTTTCTGTGTGAGTAATTAAGCACAAGATCCCCACCTAGAGCTATGATCAAGGGGATTGGTTATAATTTACACAAGAGTCTTATTGTATAATGTGTATTTCAAAAATTTAAATTTAAAAAAATTAATAAATAAAATACCGGACAGCTTGAGCGACTTGGCGAGAATTCTGATTGTATTATCTCGCCAAACCACCACAGAACAGCATCTTATGTTTAATTGATTTCAGATGTACGCTGGCAACAAATAATTCTGAAAAAAAAAAAAAAAATTCTCTACGGAGAACATATTTTCGTTGAATGGAGAAAATAAAAAATAGCAGTACAATAAATGCGTAAAAATTAAATAAAACATGTTGAAATATTATTATACAAAATAATATCAAAATACGTACTAGTTAGTTTCACGCCATACCGCTAGGTTAAGCTTTCTCTTAGTATTTGCATAGAGCTGTCCGGTATTACTCTCTAGGGTATTAGCTTAAAGTATAGGCTACAGTTGCACACACAGAGCACTTACTCCTACATATCTGATGACCAACAATCTGCTGACAAACTGGCCGGCCTCCGTAGCGTAGTCAATTAAGCACTGGTCTACGGTGCGAGAGGTCCTGGATTCGAATCCCGGCTCGAACATGAATGTTGTGTTATCCCTTCATCACATTTCACCCTCATCGGCTCTTCACGTGCCTCCCTAGGTAGGCTGTGGTTGTGTGTGTGAGACAGGAGCGGTAAGAGTGCCTTTGACCGACGTATGTAATACTTTATCGCCTTTCCGCGCAAGCCACTCAGATGGCGTGCAGTGCTTCACTATTATCCTTGTTCATATGGGACTTTAAGCGGTGACCACATTATTTTATCAGCGGCCAGCATAGTTCAAAGTCTAACGTTTGTTTCTGTGGTTGTGTTTTTCGAATCTGGTTGTTATTTTTACAGATACGGCAGCATAAAACACCCATTTCTGTTTGAGGGGTCCGAAAATGATGTTTTAAATAAACGTGCCGAATATTAGAAACCATACTGACATAGTTTGAAGTGTGTGTTCTTTTCGTAGACATTCAGATATAATGCGCGTTAAATAGTTTCGTCAAAAAAGAATAATCGCAACTCACTGCAACGCATTTCAAGCGCAGGAAGAGAGGCCACATAACATCTCGTTGTTAAAAGGCCGTACAACTTTTCCACCTAACCTACAGATGAGCCAAGCATACAAAACAAGCCATAATATATATTATACGCAGTCGAATCTCTGCAGTCTACAAGCACAAAAGCAAGCGCCCATAGAGTCTCGTTGCCGCAATGTCTTAGTAAGCCTACTATTGAGAACTGGCATTTTTACTTGCATTTACATTTTAAAAAATTACGTAGCCTTGTGACATACAATACGCGGGATAATCAGTGCAGGAAACGTCTAGGGATCACGTAACGAGTTAAAACATCCGTCAGAAGCGAATCTCAGGAGACACTCCGAGTAGAAACTATCCTCACGGCCAAGCACTCGAGAGGTAGGCAATCCGCAGAGCGCCTGTAACATGCCGGCAATTACGCCAGTATTAACATCAAGTGCACAAGAGCGCCTACTGCACAGCCTGTAGAGAATCCCTACGTACACCAACAACAAATATGGGCTACAGCTGGATTTACAATAGCACGACGATATCGACGCAAGGGCGCGATGCGACAGTAAGAATTATCGTTGTTGAGAACACTTGTTCGTCTGCCGCTCGACAAATACTAAACAAATATATTAGGAAAATAGTTCCTTTCCACTACACATTAACCCCTAGTACAACAGACATATATGTTTACAGTATACCAATTTTTTCCGTTTATTTGTAATATATATTTAATACCAACTGGCATTCCCAAAAGTGGTGATTAGGAACCCTGTTTTTTCGCGAAAAGAATTTTGCCCCAGTTTGTTTCAGTGCCATACGTGCACATCTGCAATTCGTCAGCTTAGTGCAAGAACTGGGTAACTTAAATTTTACAAGATTAAGTTATCTGCAGCCGTCTACACTACCCTTATGATTGTTCCTTTTGATACGCATACATTTATAAATGTATTAATTAGGAGTACGGATGTAACACAAATTTGCATATCAAAAAATAACTATTTGTATGACAAAATCAATTTTCAGTGTTATAGTTGGATATCTCCAGCTACCTAGTTACCTAGTTGTAGCATTAAGACGACGGCTTCATAGATATTGGCAGCGTGTCTTTATGTAGAGCCGTATCTCATTCGACCGAGCCAATAACAACAACGTTCCTGCAACACCACACGTTTGTGATTTGCCGATAGAGTCCCAAGGCTCGTGAGAGTTACAATATCCAATCACTGACCACGAATCAGAAGTGCAGATGTGCACGTAAGGCACCGAAACAAAGTCGGACAAAATTCTTCTCGCTAAAAACAAGGGTCCCTAGGGATAATAAAGGCACAAGTGCACGTTTGTTTAAAAAGGTTAGTTGTTTCAATTACACACGCGTCTTCCGCAAAAGAAAAAATGCAATATATTATCAACTAACCCACCACCCTTTAGGCACAAAATTAAATTTTGTTTTTCAGCTTTGTAGCGTTCGAGACACTAATAAAATATAAACACTTTCTATTCATAATTCGCGTAGCGTTCACCATTTTTGTCGCGCTGACGTCACAGAAGCTTCGACGCTGATTGGCTGACACGTTATTTTATTCGCGTCACGCATTTCGTGTCGCGTATGTCACGCTATTGCAAATTCAGCGTGACTCTGTCAAACCACTCATGGTATCTTCGTGAGGATAAAAAGCGATGGCTTGACATTGAAACGTCTGCAGCAAAATAGAAGGTGAATATTTTGAGAAACTTCTTTAGTTTAACCTAGGCACGTATGTAATTAGCTGTCAAAGCACTTTACCTATCCACCACCCTCCCTTTCAACAGTACATCAAATATCAGTTTCCTGGAAGTTAGGCAGCTGGTGTCCGTTATGTGCAAGGCTAACTGCCAACCTATCAGGCGTTTTGGCGTGGTGTACAGACGCCTAATGAGTGCAGATATTTTGGTCAGCACTCAACATCGAGGTCATAAGCGTTGGTGGGGGATGACACTATGAGTATGAGGCCGCGCCGAAATGAAGGGCGTGGGAAACGGGAGATTCCCGAGAAACCCCGCCGACCAGCGGCATCGTCCGACACGATATCCACATGTGAAAATCTAAAGACTTAATCCGCCGGGAATCGAACCCAGATCGCCTTGTTGGGAGGCGAGCGCTCTAACAATGCGCCAAAACGTCTAGCATTAAGGCGTATGGAAACGTACGATGTCGACCGAATGACTGCAATACTCAATCATCAATAAAATCTTAACTACTCATCAAAATTCAATGATATTTTTTTGCGCAGTAGATATTTTATCAGCGGACGTTTATTTATATAGCACTATGCGATGGTATGCTTTACTTCCGAGTAAAAAATTAAAAACGGTCTCGCTAAGAAGGAGCATTGCACTCTAGCTGAGTGGCTTGCACGAGAGGCGATAGTTAAACACATACGTCGGTAAGCGGTACTCTTGCCACTCCTGCCACACACACACACACAAACGCAGCCTATCTAGGGAGGCCCCTTAACACGCTATAATTATGCAACGGCCATCCTGTGCGCCAGCATTGTTGTCGGCGTCTGGGAGCATCACCGCCGACATGCAGGGGCGTCGAGAGGGTGATGACGCGGGAGTGTGGGGTGGGGTGAATGAGGTTGATTGGTGAGGGGGAGGGGGTCTTTGTAAGAGCACTGGAGATAAGGCGAGAAGCAGCCGTCGTGCCAGGGCAAGATAATGTTATGGAGGCTGACACAACTTGTAAACACCTCTGGCGCGGGCTACATGATGGGAGAAGGGTGGCGGAGGGGAGGTGGTATTACATGTTAACACCGCCTGAGCCTCTCTACGTACACACGCACGCATGCGCGCGCAAACAACGCGCGGAGCTTCATCCCGCGCTGCCTCAACACTGTCAAATATCACCGCATCTCCGGCTTACTCCCGGCGAGACACAAAACAATGGTAGCATCTCGCAGGCTTTCACTTCATGGCAGCCTCGACAATCCTACCACGTAAAGTACATGCAAGACGCAAACAACACAGTTGATATTACTTAAGTCGATGTAAGTGCTACCAGTCTTAAACTCGATGTTACATAACATCTTAACACAGAAACACGAAGTACGCAGTGCAGCGAGGGTGACATACTGTCCCGTCACTTACTTGTTGTCCCCTCCCCTTCGCCAGCCCAACCGAAGGGTGAAAGACGAATGTAGTCATATTCTCATTGAAGTACTCTATGCCTCAATCCGACTTAAGAAGTCATTTTACTTATTACTACGTATATATCCTGAGAGTTTAACCAAGGGAATAAAACAAAATACGCCAACTTTCAGTGTCATCGAAAACCTCGTTGTTTAACGCTAACCAAAATCTCTTCACTATACTTCACTCTTATTGTTACCGTTGAACCATAATCTATATAATTCACCTCAGCGTAATTGTTAACGTTTATTATCTCAATCGGCGGAAAACATCATACGCGCAATGGAATGGGCTGGTGTAAGGAAATTTAGCACCCTAGGCGAATTAAATTACCCTATGGATTCAGGGCTTTTAATTTCCGCACCCCGTACACACACACACATATAATGAAGTGCCCCACTCATTCATTCACTCATCTGGACCTAGAAACGCGTTTAATTTTGAGCGTGGCTTCCCCTCATGACGTAGGCATCCACTAAGGAAGGATTTTTCGAAAATCGAAAATTAAAGGAGTGAAAAGGGGCAAAACGTGTATTCGCGAAATTCTCGATAACTAGTCTGATGATATATTGTTAATATTTTTACCCCAAAACATTGCCTAAGCAAATGTATATTTCACAATTTTTCGGAGTTCGGAAATCAAGGAGGTGAAAGACAGTTAAATGTGTTTTCGATAAACCCTCTATTTCTCTCAAACCACTTAAGATATCGAGGTGATCTCTGCATCAGAATGGTGCTCATGTAAATGTCTAAAAAGCAGTTTTAGGATTTTTCAAAATTCGTCTTTAAAAGCTGATAGAAAAATAAAACATGTTTTCAATTAATTATCCGTATCTCTTGAACCATTTAAGATATTGAAGTGGTTTTTGCTTTAAAATGAAACTTACGTCAATTAATACGTAATTAAAAGTTAGTTACTCTTTTCTATAGTACACGCGGGCGAAGCCCAACGTCCCAGGAAAAAGTACATAAATGCCAGCAGAACTATAACGACAATATCCACTCGCAATCTGAGTTACTCTTACACGTACTGATTTAATCTGACGATCGCACAAATAATTTTGACACTACAAGAGCACTCGTTAGGATGCGAAAGTTGACGAACATGGAAACATTCTCGTTAGTAGTGAACAGTGAAGAAATTTTGGCCAGCAGGTCTTTGGCGCTGGTGAGGGGTGACATGATGTGAGTATGGTGCAGCGCCGGAATGAAAGAGCGGAGGGAAGAGGGATATACCCAAGAAAACCTGCCGAACAGCATGGATCCCCCCGCCGGGAATCGAATCAGGATCGCCTTGGTGGGTGGCGAGCGCTCTAGCCGCCAACCTCGGCCCCCTCGTCAGTAGTCAATCGGCACTTCCTACACATGAAATAATATACAGTAATGTACTTCTCCCGGCTAACTGTAATTCCTAAAACGCGTTTTTATATATTTGTTTGTCATTTTAAAGCAATACGTATGTTAAGTAATAGTAATATACATGTTCAAAACCTTACAAAATACAATTTTCATTGATTATTTACTACCGAATTACAAAGTGTTAGGTCTCTATCGACCATCCTGCCACCCCCTGGAGGCTTATGCTCGAGTCTTCAGTCGCATGCGAGTTGGAAGCCGAGTGGTCTTTTTCGGGACATGGAGATTGTTTTATCATTCGGCAATTTATTACTTTAAGTTAAAAAAAACTTTCTCTGTGTCCTGAAAAACGACCGTTCGGCTTCCAAATCGCATGCCCCAGAGCGTCCTAAGACTGTCGCCTAAATTCGCTTATACTGTGAAATGTATTGTGATTCCTACCAGCACCGTAGCTAGCTACGAACCACAAACAGAAAGCTAATGGTACGGCTGTCTCTTTCATGTAACCTCACTGCCTTGCTAATTGGCTGTGTCGTGCTACGAGAAAGGGATTTAGTTCTCATTATCTCATCATCAGCGGAGTGCCGTGCAAGATGGCTTTATAGATGCAGTCAGTTCTAACGAACCTCGTACAGGTACTTGTAAAATGCTAAAAAGTTCACTGCAGCCCAATGAATTTTGGAAGCCTATCTGGGTAAACCGTAAACGTGAGATCATATAAATGAGTGTGACGTATTTATTATGAAACATTATAAGATGCCGAAACTATGTACGTTTCATTTCCGCGTTAAACATTACGCCTACGTAATACAACACACTGAAAAGATACTTTCAGTTTTGTCTGAAAAAAAAAAACGTATTATTGATGTACTGAATCTACTAATTACGTATGCGCTGTACACTTAACGCCCGCGTTATTCTGGCGCATCGCGCGAAACACATCGCGGTAAAAGATGGCGAACTTCCAAGTTTTAGCGTTTAACGTTTGCCGCCAACCAATCAACGCAATCAACGTCATAGACTGTGTCGGTCAAATAGTATTTAAATTTATGCACGCGAAGTAAGTTAGGTAAATGACTCTATAGGTACCCCGGGGGGGGGGCGGGGGAGGGAGATTTCGCTCGTTGGCAATGTTGAGACCTCGCCAAGGAACCTAACACACAATAAAATAAATTTAAAAAGTAGCTCACAAGCCAAGGTATCAGACCGTTCATAATTCCATTCGGGTTCGAATCCAAGTCAATCCTAATTTATTTTTATTTTACTTTTTTTATATTATGTAGCAGAATAAGTTAAAAATTACTTTAATTTTTATTTCGATAAATATAGTTTCTAGGCATTAAAATAACACAATAATTAGAAAATAAGTTAACATGATTGCAAACATTCCAACACTTTAACAATTCATTTTCGAAATAAAAATGTCACTGGTAAAATAAAACGAACATGGTTTACATTTTTACGTGAAGTATACTTTGCACTTAATCTGCATGACGTCAAGTGCAAAAAAAATAGAAATTATTAAATGTCTTCACGATATATTGACCTACAATATATAAAACAAACATCGGAGACACTGACGGAGTGTTTTCAAAACAGCTAGCGTACTAAATTCCAGTATTTAAGCTTTCAAAGTTGTAAATAATAATTAATCTCCATTTGCTGTTTCAATTAAAAGATCAGTTAAATATTTAAAACCAAATTACAGATTCGTTAAAAACAAATTCAAAAAGAGTAGAACAGGAAATCTTCTCACTGGTTCAGTGCCTTGCGCATAGAGACAGGACATTAAAGGAGTGCCAATGCCGATCTTAACGAAATCTTTTTTTTTTTTTTCGGTCCTTTGTCTTAAGACAAATCTCAAGGTAGGTGACCACATTAAAAAAATTACAACACATTTTCAGTAGCGTGGGTAGTTTTAATTTTAAAGTCATCACGCAAGGCCGGGATTACGATGACTTCACGTTCACGAATCACTTACCACTTTATCAAGTTCATGTGTACGTAATACGTAATCAATTGAGGTGCCTTATTACGATCCTTCACGTAAGCTGCAAGCAGGCAATGAAAAACGTCACGTGAGAGCCTTGAAATTAACAGTCAAAGATAACATGACACAATAGAAGACACTAACTCCTCCGTAATGTGATTGACCCTGGCGATCCCGATGTAGAACTTCACGTATCACTTTAACTTAAAATATTGACATCAGCAAGCTTTTCGTTAGTTCAAAGTGAACGTAAGTATAAAGTGGCGCGATCGTGATAGGGCCCGTACAAGTGCGTTTGTCAAGGTTCTAATCGGTCACGTAGACACAAACATACGAAATTACATCTTTGTTTGTTTATGTGATGCTATCTTCTTACACAGTGAACCTACTACAATTGGAACTAATTAAACCAAACTTTGGACAGTAAAATTTATAAAATTAAATTTGCTTACAGTCGAGCCAGTTGTTATAGAAAACATGTAGGCCCTACACAATAATATATTTATGATATGAAATCTTGGAAATTATAGGACGTACATTATTATAAACACTGAATCGTCAAATAACATTAAGTACACAATTTCCTACTTAGTTATACGAGATACAGTGTGTTAAATTAACATTGCGATGGCTTACGAAAAATATGTCGGAAATATGTTCAGAAAAGTGAATTATAGTAGTGGTAAAGATAGCCATAAAATAACAACAACATGTAATACATTAATATAAAACAAAATAATACTCTGATTACTGTCAAAACAACTAAAGCTCAAATAGTTTTTCATTTTATTAAAATAAGAAAAAATTTTAGTCCATTTTAAACTATCAATTCATTTCACGGAAACATTGAAAACACATTTTTGACTTATAAACTTTCTCCACGCGATACTTATACAATCCATCCTGAATCATCCTGTGTTTAAAACTGAACATGATGTACACAAAATACGTTAATATTAAGTCGCTGTACCGAGTTTGGCGAATTTCAGATGCATGATTAGTGTGTGTGTGTGTGTATACACACTACTATATATATATATATATATATATATATATATATATATATATATATATATATATATATATAACTCTGGCCATTTCAACATATTTTCTTGGTCCCATGATATATATATATATATATATCATATGTTGAAATGGCCAGAAATTTTTATAATATAAACACGACATTAATAAAATACAAAAAAGTCACGTCACTTTACTACCGTAAGCAGAGATTAATTTGTACACGAGGGGTGAGATGTAATGTTTTGTAGGGAGTGTATGTGTGGGCAAGAAATACAAAAAAAAAAAACAATAACAATACTAATAAATGACGCAAGCAAAATTGGACAGTGTAGGTTTACACCAATTACCAATAAAACCTACAGCTGATATGGTAAATATACTTAATAATAATTTATTTTATTAAAAGCAGCATTAGAATAATAATGACTTAGAATAGACTACGAATCGTAGTGCTGTAAAACTAAAATATATCCAACATATTCCTTTTAACACTCAGGGTACCAAAAATAGAAAATAAATTACTTCAGTGTGTTATTAGCTGCTATTTATCTCCATATCCTAACAAATTATTTAACTTACTTATTTAAATGTGCCAAATGTCGTTCTGTCAAATCCAGGTCGGAAACGGTATATCAGATATCTGATAAAAAAAACTCCGGACCACTAGGTTGGTAACATTAAGTAAAAACATCGTGAATAAAACTTCCACCAAAACAAATAACTTCACCAATATGGTAAGGAAGTAAAGTATCTTAATAAAAATACAACCAACTACATTTCTGTCTTCTTTAAAATTGGCGAGTGTAGCAAACTAGCTACTGCAAGAAGTTGGGCTATAAAATTGAGGCGACTTTGTAAAAATCTTCTGCGAATGATTCGCATCTTGATGTTCGGACAAGCTGTGTCTCAGTCTAATGACGGGAATAGATCGTAATTCCCGAAACGTAGCATTTTTTCGTTGATTTAACTTGTATTGTCTCTTGTCTTTTGTTTGTTGTCCACTGTTCACTGTTTTTTGTCAGCTTTCATATTTTTTTAATCTTGTTCTATTTGTGTCTTTTGTGTCTGGGTGTTGTGTCGATGTTCGACTGAATTTTACCGTTAGAATTCTTTGTTGTCTAATTTAACAAAAAACTGACATAATTCCACTGGGATTGCTTTTTTTTCTGTTTTTGTGTGTGTTTTATGTCTGTTTTTTGTTCCTTTTCGTACATTGTCATTCAACACAAGTTTGATCATAAAAACATGAGCAATGGCGTACGTCCACAAACAAATAAGTTCTAATATGCATACAGAGTTTGATATAATTCGAAAAAATCGTTTATATAACGCGTGTGCTTAAAAAAAATGAGTTTGTAGATGTCTCATGTAAAAAAAAAAACATTTTAAATGGCCGCCATTACGAAAATATGAACAAGTACATTAAAGTCAAATCAACTTAGGCTACTAGATACCATATTTGTACCAAGTTTAACTAAATACTGTCCACATGTTCGAAATTTTGTTGGGGGAAAATTTAGAAACAATCACACGGACAACGGAAAGTAGGCTTAAATAAAAGAACAAAAAGCCTTCTAGGTCCTGCATGCATGCGTACGTAATTACGGTGACTGTCTGCTTAGGGCGCCGAGTACTGTATAGAGCTTCGACCTTTACAAGATTATTACATAATTACTTATCAATCACGTAAAGTGATGTCTTCTTAGCAGCAGCATTCATAGTACGATACACGTGTGTATATCCATTTCAGGTTCATCAGTAATCATTAAAGCATATTGTCTAGCGGTCAAAACGGCGAAAACGGGAATTTTTGCGGTGCTTTTTATGCATGAAAACATTGCTGCAGAATCTTTTAAAGTGTATAGATGTCTACAATACAAATCACCGTTAATATCACGTCTTTGTTGGAGAGGAGACTGCACGCCAGTTGGTAACTTGCACTTAGAGGTTAGAATAAGGCACTATAAATGTGCAAAATGTCGTTCTGTCAAACCCACGTCGGAAACGGTAGATCAAATATAAAAAAAAAAAAAAACGGACCACAAGGTTGGTAACATTAAGTTAAAACATCGTGCAGAGGTGTGTGTGTGTGTATCTGATCTACCGTTTCCGACTAACTTAATGGCATCATTATCTCAACTGATGGACTACGGTTGACGCAATGGATAGAGCACTCGCCTCCCACCAATGTGATCCGAGATCTATTCCTGGCGGGGTCAATCCCCAGATTTCGCATGTGGGAATGCGTCGGACGATGCCGCTGGTCAATCGCCTATTCATTCCTGCACTGCTCCATACATAGAGCCAGTGATTTTTGGTGAAAATAATTCTGCAACATTTTGTTTCAATGTCTTATGTCAACATCTGTCCCTCTGCTTCATGGTCAGTTATTGGAAGTTTTTATCTGTCGGCGTCTCGGAGTCCTACCCACAAATCACGGACGTGTGGTGTCGCGGTAACATTGTTCTGGTTGGTGCAGTCAAATGAGCCACGCCTCTGCCCTATTATATTCTGCCAATAACCACGAACCAGAGTTGCAGGTGTGCACGTAAGGCATTGAAACAACAAGTTGCTGCAGAATTCTTTTCACCAAAAATCACTGGCTCTATCCATACATCATGTCAGTCATAAGGACAGAAACATTTCGCGAATTAAATGACCCTCAAGCTAGAATCCATTGTCCTACGCATACTCAAGCCCCGGTTATTCATTCGTTGTCTGCTGTTCCACTGAGTAGCAGCTAGTGGACAAATGGTAGGGGCTCGAGCATGCATAAGATAGTTGATCCCAACAGGAAGGTCATTGAATTCGCGAAGTTTTCCTGTCCCTAGTCATCCCTCACCAAAACTAAGGACCTAGATAATAAGTGCTTTCAAAATGTCTTCTTTTTTGCTTCGTCTTCAACCTCTCAACTGGACAAACCAAAAATAGTAGATTATATATTAAATAATTCAGGCCTCGACTCACTCATTCCTAGGGACAGGAATTTTTGGCGTAAATATTTTTTCTCCATTTTGTTTCAGTGCCTTACGTGCACACCTGCAACTCAACTTCATGGCTATTGACAAGAGTCTTTTGTGCAGAGTTGTTATTCATTAGACTGTGCCAATCAGCATACGGATAACTGCGACACATCACATCTGTGATTTGCGCGTTTAACCTCCACACGCTGGGTGTTACGGTATCCAACCATTGATTACAAAGCAAAGCTGCAGGTGCGCTGAAACAAAGTGCTGCAAAATTCTTTTCGCGAAATTTCCTATCTCTACCCATTCCTCAGTGAATATGTCGTAGCGGTTGTCAGTCAAATAAATTTACTCAAGTCTCTTGTTCAAAGAGCAACTCTCAAGATACACCTTACCAAAATTTCTGGTGACTCTCAGATCCAGAATCCTAATTTCATAAATTCTAAGAGACGGATGCACGCACACGGTGTTGGCCGACGGCGTCGGTTATAAATGGCGTTGCGCCAAGTGTACTACCCTGCGTGTCGACAACGTTGCCAGGAGTTGATATGAGCGTCGCACGACAGATAGCAGCAGGGGGCTTGTCACATGTTCTACAGGTGGCACGATAGTCCGCCATGATGTGTACACTTTATAACGACAGTTTCAGAAGTAGGTTAGTTTACAATGTTACCGCGGCAACATACATTTCTCTCTCTTACTCTCTCGCTGTCTCTGTCTCTATTCCTGCCCCACATATTTACCCTTTCACGAGCTGCACCTGTCAAGAGCTGAGCAAAATTAAAGCACAGAATAGATAGAGCCCACGATTTCTCGCTAAAAGAATTCTGCAACAGTTTGTTTCAATGCCGTATGTGCACATATGAAGCTCTGCTTCATGGTTACTGGCAGAATGTATTATTGCACAGACGTGGCTCATTTGACTGTGCCAACAGAAACAAGGTTACTGCGACACCACACGTCTGTGATTTGCGGGTTTAACCTCCACACGCTGGTTGTCGCGGCATCCAATCACTGACCACATAGCAGAGATGCAGGTGCGCACGTAAAGCACTGAAACAAAGTGGTGCAAAACATTTTTCGCTAAAACTACCAGGCCCTACCAATCACTGACCGTGAAGCAGGTCTGCATATGTGCACATATCTAGGGACCTGAAAAAAGCGCGTTTTCTTTACGGCACAAGCTAGAATTCAAAAATCTGTAAGCTCGAGTCACTTTCGCAATTGAGACTTGACTAATTTGACACGTCATGGAAGACGCAGAGCTAATAATAATGTAGCAACTATACGCAGTGTAGTATTACAGTGTCAGCGAGCAACCAATGAACAACTGCTGTCGTTGCCAGTAAACACTCATTCTTTCTACATGCAAAATTCGCGTTATCATTTGGTAGCAGACTAAACTTCACTTTCCTACGCATAACATAGCATAATCTTGGTTGGATTCAATTGGCCACATGTTGTCATTTACGTGTGTTACGTCTTTACAGATATTGGCCTATCTACCGTGTAAGCATTCTCAACGACAAGTCACGACAATATCGTCCAGCTGGAGACGTCGAACGACCTATAGTCACTTGGAGTCTAGTCAGCTGACAGAAAATAACGCGAATTTTGCATGTCTCTATCCATAACTCCAAGTTTTTTATGATAGACGATGAAAATGCGAAGTGTCACCGGAACCTATGCTGGCAAGTCAGGGACTACGTACAGTAAAATATGCTGTATTTAAATAGTTGGGTGGGGACAAATCTTGTTTCCGTCGACATGTAAATAAATAATCAATTCGCGAGGCCGTCTAGTTCCCGCTGCGTGAGGACTCAGATCATGCTACAACTGCAGCGGTAAGAGCTGACGAATAAAAATAATAAAAATATTGTCTGAAATCAAAATAAACAAGGTAGCCAACCTAAACACGCCTTTTTTATGTTCTTTCGTATTAAACTTATCCCATTTTTTTTTACTTTGGTCTGATTTTCCCGCATTCAATACACCCACCTAAATGTAGACGCCACGTTTCTTACGGCAAGTATGCCAAAGAGACCAACCTTTTTAACAATACGAAATCTACAATATTGTATGTTGAGCGAGAGAGAAAGATCAAAAATTAATCTTAAACGTCATTTGCTGAAGCTACAATACACAGTTACCGATGTATGAAATTAAAGGCTAACGCTAATTGTAATTTTATTTTCCTGCCGTATTTTCATTCCAATTACACGTATGCAAACTATGGCCGTGTCTGAACTCACATGCCAACGCAACTGCCTTCGTGTCCTAGAAAAAAATACAACTAGGACGCGACGGCAAAATATCGCTGTTCAATTTCACGAGATGCGCCCAATAATACTCTCTTCAACCAAGGGCACATGTCACATGTCCTAAGGCTATGCCTAAGTTCGGCTCTACCTTCGCTGGAGGTTAAGTCGAAAACTTGGTTTTACCGCCTCCTGCTAACGTGTGACCGACACCTTAACCAGGCGGATGAAGCAGTGACTACGTAAGATGCCTGGAGGTTAAATACAAGATGTTCACAAATGCAATGCCCAAATTGATAGGGAAGATGTAGGAGATAAGTACAAATATATTTCGCCAGATAACCATGTGTCGGTAACAAATAGTTTAGGAGTAATGAGTATTCAGGGGTATCGGGTGTGATTCAGAAGACACCAATGATATTTGTTAACCGTACTTTTTTTTAAATGTTACAATAAATGTTCCAAACGAGCACCATTAACCTCAGTGCAGAGCATTCCATGTTGATATTGCAACTGTGTTGCTATTGCAACTGTCATGCAGGCTAGTGCTACATACAAGTTTCCTGGACCTCGCAGCATTCCACTTCTCACTGTGGACTACATTAACCTCGACGTGTCGTTTGCCCTTGTTGACTCGCAGGCGCCAGTAGGTGCACGAATGTGTGTACGGGCACAAACACACAGAGCACAACCCACGCATAAGCGAACACGGGACATCCTGCGACATCAATACCAATTATTCGCGGAGCTAAATGCTGCTAATTTTGAACGATTATTGTGAAATTGCTCAATAAATAATGTACCGTAAACAATTACTGACGTCGTCTTCTGAAACACACCCGATACCCCTGGATACCCATTACTCCTAAACTATTTGTTTCCGACAAATGGTTACCTGGCGAAATATATTTGTACAGGTCATTCGGGATAAAGTGAGTACCAAAAATTGAACCTTTGAAAAATATCACTAGCCGTTGCTACACATAATCCAACATTGACTATAGTCCCCTTACTGTTTGTATGGTTGGCAGCGAAATTACGCAATATAATTCCGGGTGTTTTCTTATTTTAATACAATACAGAAATAAAATCAACCGAAATCGACATAATTGTATTTTATACAATTAATAAACTTTTTTTATTAAACTGTATCAATTCCTACTGACTGCACAAATTATCTTACCCGCGCAAACATGTAACGTGTCCAGAGAGGTTAGACATGTCACGTCGTTAGCAGCTACGCGCAGAAAGATACAAATTGGCTGAAAATAGAACTTAAGCAGGGCTTTTCTGAGTACTCACTTTATACCGAACCGCCTATATTTGTCTCCTTCATCTTCCCGATCAATTTGGGAGTTGATTTTTCATCGTCCTGTATATACGTCACAGTTTCGTACACGTGATTTATGAAAAAAATGGCGGGCTATCGGCAGAGGATGAGACGCATGCGGAATATGAGTTAAAATTGCAACTTGTAGGTTACTCATTTTACCCTGTCATTATCTCAATCAATTTATTCACCGGATTTACAAAACATCGCAACAACCTAGCAAACACGAACAAAAAATGCCTCACGATGAAACATAAGCGGGAAAATAAACGTAAAGGTATATCCTAAAATGTAGCTTTGCCAAATACACTATATAACTGACACTGCGTATAAGTGTTACTAAGTTTATTTTGTGAAACGCGTTCATGATCACCATAACTGACCCTACTTGTGTGTACATGCAATAATACAATAGAAAATTAGCATGGCTTCAATGTAAACTCCTACCTAAGGAAAATGTTTGCATACAAATTCTACGAGGCGAATGTAATTTTTTTTATATCAGCTATAGTGGCAATGTCATAACTAACTAGTTCTGTTGGGGCTCTGTTTATTTTATTTTAAGGGAGAGGAGCACTTAGTTAATTGTCTATCGTGAGACAAGTGTTCTTACATTTGTCTTCTGTAGCTGTATCCAACATAATTGCATATTTTTAATTAAAGGCACGAGTGGAATATTATACTTGTACAGAAACCAATATAACAAGCATTGTTCTGAAAACGTAACACAGAAGTAACACGATACTTATGTTGATGTATGTGGCGATGCTATGAACACACAACAAGAGAATTTCAGAGACGTTAACAATGTACCTAAGCGTTATACGCGGGAAAAAACTATTTCAACAAAATATAACACAGCCGTAACAGATTCATACCATTATTAATTGAAACAACCACTGGCCGGGGAAATAATGAAAAGATTCGCTACTTATCACGCACATGGACCATGCCAAACCACTGTTCTGCGACATGTGCCTCGTACGGAAATAAACACGATAGCATGACTGAACTTAAATAATATCTCGGCCACTAATACACACTATTCTTTGCAAACTCACTGATTCAACGCAACACTCGACTTGTGCCTTAAACCAGCCAAATAAAAATGTTAACGTAGGAATAATAATTACGTTAGTCCATTCACTTCACCGCAAAAACAAGAAAATTAACAAATGCAAAAAAAAAATTAATAAAAGCCTATCGAAAGTGTTTTCAATAAAATCCTGGCACATTAATACTACCAAATTCTGATTATTTTCATCACCAACACACGGTATGAACTAGGCTTTACAAGTAGCCGGTCTAATATCGTTGGTAACACACTTTCGAAAATTTGATCGGAGGTTAGCTCAACTACTAGGGAAGATTTAGTCGGAGGTGATAAAAGAGGTCCTAAAACGTTTTTCGATGCTGTATTGTTCATTCTGTAGATACACTCGTCGTTACAGCCCAGAATATGGAGTCGTCGGCTGTTTTTATTAACAATTTCTTTCCCACGTTAGTTCAAAATAAATACCTACTTGTATGAGAAACATTAATAATAGGAAACAAAGGCCCACCAATATATTTTTAATGTATTTATTTGAAAATGTATTTCGTAACGAGATAACCTTAAAATTACGAACAGAAATGACCTTGCCGCTGGGAGATGTCACCAACTCAACCAATATCTATGAAAGTAAAAGAAAAGTCAATTTATTTACGTGAATAATGCGGAATAACAAATAAAATAACATCCAAATATCAAATAGACACTTCACTGCACATTTATCGTTCGAATTTGTTTATTTTTTACTAACTTGTTAAGATTTGCGTGTGATATGTTACTGCATTAAAACAGTTGTAACACTAATTAAAAAAAGTGGTTAGTCTGAATCAGTTTTGTTTCGACCTATGTTTGTCATACGCAGCACATGCACGAAGGTTGGACATTGGACCACAGATAAAAAGGGTATGCTAGACGTCGATCTTGACATCTGTTTGGAAACAGCAGTACCTGACATCAAATCTATGGGTCAGAAATCGGGATACAAACCTAAAAGGGTGTCCGATTTCGGTGATGCGCTCAACTTTATGAAGGGGACAAGGGCTTATTACTCACAAAGGACGCAAAGGTTAAGTGGATAAGGTCTGAGTGCTGCGAATTCACGCATAGCTTATCTTTAAGAAAACTGAGTTACACAATATAATTATGAGAAACTTGGAATTTCAAAATATAAATAGTTTTAGTAAAAATAGAGTGTATTTTTATATAAAAAAAAGTATTTTATTCTGTTGGCTATCTACCTCCTGATAAGCTTAACGGAAACATTCTGAATACCTGTTTGAATTATACAGGCCCAAAGCACGAGAATTAAGGGTTCGATACCTACTTTCTGTAATAACATGTTATTTGAAAACAATGTATGTAATATCTTGATACGCCAAGCGTACGCTATCAGTACACCTTAAGAGACGGTCTGAAAAACGAGGACATTCGGAGCTCCGAAGCGACCCACACCCCTCAGGACGCCTATGTTGGGCGGCTCTAATTCTGCATTTACTCCGTACTCGCCTCGCCCTCGATGTGTCCGGCTTGCCGAGCATATCGGTCAGGCAAGAAGAAAGATGTTCTCAGGCCGGCTATATTTTTAGCGCGCGTGGTCCAACAACTGCCGCCCTCCCCCTGGATGATGCTCCTCCACTGCCGACCTGCCGACGACGGAGTGATGAACGACCTCGGAGTGCCTCCTGCAACTGGGAGACTGGGAAAGGGGAGGGGGCACCTCCATCGGCGGCCAATTCCCACAAGAGCTCACTTAGGGCACTTAGCGGCCCCTAAACACGCCGTCAGACCTCCACGACGATCCTCCCCTCCCGTCATGCGGAAAATCTTGACGCTCGGCGCGCGCCGACTGACGGAACCTTAGTCGCTATAAATAACCGCGGCTACATCGGGCCGGGCCGGGAGCCGTGACCCACATATCGCGTGAACTTGTTTGCGCACCCCTGCTAGGTGTCTCCACCCCCTTTCAGGGGGAAGAGACGTCAGAGACCACGCACGCAAACAACCCTACCCACTTGTGCGTACGTGTATAGAGCGGGGGTGGGTAAGGCAGCGAAATAGCATGCTAGTTTAAAAAAAAAACGAGACCTCAGTCGCATAGGTAGGTTACAGTGGCGTCATTTCAGGTTTTTCTTGGGCGGGAAGCAGATTTTTTTTGGCGACAGTGAACTCGTTGAATATATTATTTTTTAAATTTAGAATGTATAAATTAGAAACTTTAATAATAAAACTTCGGTTTTATGTGCATACGTTAGTATCATTTAAATAACAAAATACACAAACAAATTTTATACACATTTCCTTCTAAATCCAGGGGGACATTTGCTCCCCCCCCCCTGCCCCCTTAAATGACGCCCCTAGGTTGGTATAATAGGACATAATAATAATAACAATAATAATAATTATTATTATTATTATTAGTATTGATTCCACGCCCAGACAATGAAATGAAACGACGCCCTGCAACGGAGAAGCGATGGAATCTAAGGGAGGGGGAAACGGAAGTGCCCCGAGAAAACCACCAGGCGGCCAACGGCAAGGTTCTTCATGTTGCCTGTATGCACAAAAGTCAGGTATCGAACCCAGTTCGCCTTTGTGGAAGGCGAATGCTCTAGACACTGCACCAACATCGGTGCCGACAAAGATGTTTGACCGTTTACGGTGAAATAAGCACTTTTTAAAGACAAGATAATTTTTTTCTATCACTAAATTTCACCTCAAAACTCTAAGTGCAAGGAAATTTGAACAAAATGTAGCAAGCACAAAACATGGCTAAACACCTTGTCCAGACATATTCGTCACGGCATTAAGTGCGACAAAATGTTCTCGCATTCTCCAGAATACACTATTGTCATAGCTCATGCAGATAGTTCCCGGAGGCCCAATGAACATAATTTGTCGGCAAAGTGTACTAGCTCTGTATAGTGGTATTAGTGCAGACTATTAGTATGAACGTCAAGATGTGTCTGAAGCTGGCAGGATGTGCACACAAATTTGTAATACAATTTCCCTGACTTTTCTCTGGCAAATCGCTGACAAAATTTCACATTTTCCCTACTATTTTGTTTTTAATAATTAGCTGATTTTGCAATTTTATGAGGAACATTTTTAAAAGTATTCGAAACCAGAATTGCATTATAAATAGAATTAAAGTAAGCCTTGGGTATAAAATTGTGTAGTGGGCTATGTATGACTATACACTAAACTACCACCTGATAAAATTATACTACAGTCTATGATGGCATAATTTGTGTGACATTTCCCGGACTAATTTCTAGTTTCCTGATTTGCCTCGTATTTTCTGCGTGACATTTCCCGGACTAATTTCTAGTTTCCTGATTTGCCTCGTATTTTCTCTAATTTTCCAGAATGTGGACAACCTGGCTGGGTACAGACTCTGAGTAGAAAAACGTAGGCCTACTTACAGCTCTGTAAAAAAGGCTTGTCCTCAAAATTCACAGGGCTCTTTCGACCATGTAGCTGTAGGATCCAAGGCCAGTACGACTAATTTCAGACCAGAGGAAACAGCAACGATACATACAGAGTGCAGGAACATACGATTTAAAGTTGCGCCTGATAAATGTTAAAGCGAAACACTTCTGCTGGCTCTCTCGACATTTTTCAAGGATGAGAGGCAGCATAGCAGTTGGGTCGGCAGACGTCCGTCTCTCGAGACCAAAATCCGACATAAGAAGCCAATCATCGACGGTTGCTTGGCAGTGACGTTGGCAGCAGTGGGACGCCACGAGTGTCCACAGCAGAACGCACTGCGGGCAAAACAAATCCAGCAGCGTGTATCGATCAGTGCTTTTAACAACCCGACACCTAATCCTTTGAAAGAGTTTCAGGAGTGGCGGCTTACACACTCCATTATCCTACCTTCCGTAACCGTTTGAGCCGCAAAAAAGGTTTTAATCTGTGTTGCCTGGGTTACAAGGAAAGCATGTTGCTACTGCAACGCTCAGACTACAAAACTGGAAGGACATAAAGCCATATTATACAGTTCCCCTGCGCGTAAAATCTTCTTTTCACAACTCAACCCCAACAACAAACTGGCAAATGAAAAAATTATATCATAACATTGGGAAATATTCTACCAATATTAAAGATTCTGAGAGGAATGTGCATTGAAACGGCAGATTTTCTAAAATACATTTTTTTACTGATTCACATTCGAAAACTGTACAGATGGCAGCAGTGTTGCAGGACATCAATCGCAAAAATGTTAAGCTTCCAGAACTCGTTTTATTTTTTAATGAGTTCTAAATACACCCATGACTATATCCAACATAGAACAATTTGCCTTATTTTATAGCGATAGCGTCAGTCACATACATCTAGGCACATGTTTAAATGCACAATGGGAATTACAGATACGTCTGATCGCATGTATAGTGCATTCTTACACGAAAGTTACAGCTATTCTGTTAGTACGTTTATACATTCATCAGAAAACAGGCTCTGACCGCAATTGAGAAAGGAATCGGCCATGGCATTTAATACGACAGCATTTCCGCGCTTGCCTGGTGCGATTGTAGACAATCTGGAAAAATACATTATGATGGTCTGACTAGGAGCATAATCCACTTCCTCCCTACTGCTACTCCA
Organism: Medauroidea extradentata; assembly: GCA_003012365.1. NCBI lineage: Eukaryota > Metazoa > Arthropoda > Insecta > Phasmatodea > Phasmatidae > Medauroidea > Medauroidea extradentata. The sequence goes on along the minus strand of PNEQ01036718.1, from coordinate 1,028 downwards.
ACATATGTTTGTTTGTCCTCCCCCACTCTGTCCCTAATGTCTTAAAAGAGACATTTTTTACTAACCAACAGGTCTCCTACAAGTTTTAAGCGTCTGTATTGAAGAGTATGGCCAGCAATGTCCTCTTGTCGGAACAACATAGGCTACGACAGTTGTACTAAACACACATTATGCTTCGGCTGACGAGATACATGCACAGGCGCATACAGTATGTTCGTGCATATACGTAACGTACTTGGCAACGCCATACATTCATTATCGCACAAGCTTACTACAGATTATGATGTTTCAGTTTACGATCGCAATAATTCCATCACCTACGGTATTTGACACGTCCCATATGGCACATTAGTCAATAATACGTATGTAATCTAAGATAGTACCCAAACATGTGACACACGCGTGCAAAGAACTGCAGAAGCAAAAGCAACCAATAATTAAATTACTGTGACGTGATCATAGCAACCTGTACAGTGTACAGTGAAGTTTATCGGTGACAGCAGCTACTAATTCCCTGGTCTCGAACACCACTTAATTAAGGGGAATCACACCTCGGTGTAGTCGCTAAGGCATGCGTGCTAGGAACTGTGACGCAGCAGTTTCAACTTTGTCTGCGTTTTGAAAGGAAACGATGAGTTCCAGGCAGTCTCATCAGTATAGGACCAAATTTTTTTGCTCAATAAAGCACCGTGAAACATTGGTAAATCCGGGTACCATGAAAGTCATACTGCTCAATAAAACACCATAAAACATCGGCAAATCCGTGTGCCATGGAAGTCGTAATGCTCAATAAAGTACTGCGAAACATCGGTAAATCCTGGTGCGATGAAAGTCATGACGCTCAATAAAACACCATAAAACATCGGCAAATCCGTGTGCCATGGAAGTCATAATGCTCAATAAAGTACTGCGAAACATCGGTAAATCCTGGTGCGATGAAAGTCATGACGCTCAATAAAGTACCGCGAAACATCGGTAAATCCTGGTGCGATGAAAGTCATGACGCTCAATAAAGTACCGCGAAACAT
>PNEQ01036717.1:0-23551 GCA_003012365.1 Medauroidea extradentata | reverse complement strand
TGAATTCGTTCCAGCACCTCTTCGTCAAAGCTCAGTGTCCGTATTGTCCTTCTCGAACCACTTGCTGGCTTCGTGACGTACAACGAACCCGTGTCCCGCAAACGGCGGTCAATGCGTGCGAACATTGTGTGTGCAGGGTGCCGTCGGTTAGGAAACCTCTGACGATACTGTCTCTCCGCCTCTCTTCCATTGCCGCCTGTTGCACCATACACTAAATGCATATCGGCTAGCTCTGCCAATGTGTAGCCTTCCATGTAGCCTCTACAACTACGACAAACGTAGCGAGTGTAACACATGCACGGTGTCTCGTACAGTCACAGAGCGTCAAAGCGGGTAGTACATAACACAACACAACATATGTTTTCACTGGCTTGTTGTCGCCAGGTTGCCTGCCTACCCTTGTTACTTTGGTGCACCATTGCAGGTATAAGGATGCATTTCCGGACATTGGTTCCTTAATCAAATATGTTCCAAACATGCACATCTACCATCCCTATCAATTTGTAACACTTATTCTTGGCCACCCTGTATATTCCAGCTTATTTCATCGACCTGATTAAAAAATTTTACGACGGTTACTGTATTATGATACGAATATATTTTACGTGTAAAGTCATTTGCATGCCAAAATACACCTTTTAAATTTATCGTATTTCACTTAAAATTTATAATATATTTATTATTTATATATTTATGTACTAACATAATCATTCGCACCTGTGAATTACACTGACATTACATAAATAAATAAGAATATCTCATTCGCTGCCAGTGAAATAGCTGTTTAGTCGGTTCTCAACAGCTAGAGTTATACATACATTTCAGTTTGTTTAATTAATTTTGCCGGATTTCTGTTTCAACCTCATTTTTACCATACGTATGTGTCTTGAAATTTCAAACAATTTACGCTAGAATTTTCGCCATAAGTTTTATGCGGAAGAATCCTTTTACAGCATTATTACTTCAGAAGACAGGAATCTCCGGGAGTCTATATTTACTACACAATCAAGGGCGGATTCAGCTCTAGGTTTTTTTTTTTTGGGGGGGGGGGGAGTTTCCAAAAAGTAGGTAAATCCATACTTCAAGCCGAATAAGCCCTCCTCCTGAAACAAATTTACTTTTGAGGTGCAAAATTGTGCTATTAAAAACATTTCCGAAGTTAAAATTAAATATACCGCATTACAAATTTGTAATATTTTATAGATAAAATAAGGAGGCCGCGGTGGTCAAACTATTCGCCTCCCACCAAGGCAATCTGGGTTAGATTCCCGGCGGAGTCTGTCACCGGTTTTCACATGTGGACGATGCCGCTGGTCAGCAGGTTATTAGGGGGCCGGGCACCCTGTCCCCCTTTCCCTCGGATCCGCCACTGTACACACTAATACGATAGGGTCGCAGCTGAAAGTCCCGTATTCGACCATCTTTGGAAAGACTGTACGCTATTTCGGAGTCTTGCTCGTACATTATGTTTAGTATTCGACAAGCGCATATTGATTTCATATACCACTGTGGCCCCGTACATCGCGTACATGCCGAATAACCCAAACCTGACGATGCTGTTAAAAGACCTTTGGTATACGTACTAACTCTGGGTACATTACTCTAAATATACATACTCTCAGAAGTTAGCATAGCAAGAAATTAATTTTTTACAATTTTGTAAATATATTGCCAAAGTGATACGTTTCTAGGGAGCTATTGTGAGACTTAATTTTATTATCTTGCATTATGGTATAAGAGATTCTGCTGAAAAAAATTAATCCCTCTGTCCTAATATTTGCTCATAATGTTGGAAATATTGCCTTTCTTATTTTTTTCCCTGCTTCCAGGAAATCTGAATTTCAATAATTAATTAATCTGATAATTTATTTAACACGTTTTTTTATGGCCGAGCATAATCTCAGCAGCTGCAGCAACGGATGGCGACTTCTGGAACCTGAGGGCCATCCGTGCCATACGTTAAATAATGTCATTGCTACAGGCGGTTTTACTAACGTCCTACAGTATTATACGTGTTTGGGAAGGTGGCGTCTGGAGCTGTGACTGTAGATTTACTAATATTTCGTAATTATTTAATTAAAAATTTATAATGAAGTGTACTGTGTGAAAAAGTTGCCGCAGTTATTCTAAAGCAATGAAATGTTATTTTTTTTATTTATTTATTTATTTTTTTTTAGCTTGGGTAGTTCATTTTTTATTACACTTTTTACGGTGTTGGTAAGACTTCAGGAACACGAAATAAATAAATACATCGTGTTTCTTAAATAATATGGCAAACGTGGGGGAGGGGGGTGTTGAATTATGTAATTCTTCTAATAATCTCACGAAAATGATTTGCGATTCACGATAAACTGGATAGTAATAAAGGTCACGTTGACTAAAATAATACATTAAAAATATTACTCATTTGGTCTCGGGCATTAATTTAAATACGGTACAATATTTGATTGTTACCTATGCCTGCCTTTTTACATGATGAATAAAGCATGAACAAAGCACGAAAAATCAATCGTTTTACTAATTACGTAACGAGTTTTTTAAAGTAAAATAACGTTTAATTAGATATCTCGTATGATAGAAAGGGCTCTAATATCCCCCATTTTAAAACAAGAACATCTGACGAGCAAAATGCGTAAGTTGTGTCATCATACTACGAACTGGAAGTGTACCACAGTACGATATAGTTTCGATAAATAGTTATCAGATATCTCGTGTGATCAATGTTCCTATTTTTGCCATTTCGATAGTATTAACACGTGATAAACTGAATACATAATTGTCAAGTTAATTAAGTTAAAACATAATGCGTTCTTAAATTGCTGAAATTCTTAATATCTCATTATACATCTCATGTGATTAAAATATGTTCAAATACCTACCATTTTAAAATACTAAAAGGTATAAACAAAAAAAAAAATACAAAAGTTAAATCGCCTTGCTAAGTATTCTTTTCTATGTATAAAAAGTAAACACTGCATTAAATAAATACTAAAAGGTATAAACAAAAAAAAAATACAAAAGTTAAATCGCCTTGCTAAGTATTCTTTTCTATGTATAAAAAGTAAACACTGCATTAAATAAATATATACCAGGTATCGGCACTGCATGCCTGCTAAGTCTGAAAAAAATTTAAAACTGCAACAATTTTGAAAATATGAATACGACACAAACTAAATAGGCCCTGCACTAAAGTTGTATCAGGTTAGTAAGTAAACTACTATATGTATACTAAGTTTGGTTAAATTCGGTCCATGGGTTTTTAGGGGAGCGGAAAACACAGACAGACCGGAAGTAGGTTACTTAAATATGGCATATCTTTGCTGTCTTATAATACGACTGTCAATGTTATTTTCTCCGCTATTGCACGTACATTTCGAGGCTAAGACATTCGTAGACGAAGATCTCTCAAAACGAAATATTTAGCTGTGAAGACAATATGAGTGAGTGAGTGAGTGAAGAGATATTGGTCAGCACTTACCACCTAGATCTTGTAGCACTGGCAAGGTGTGACATGATGTAAATACGTAGCAGCGTCGAAATAAGAGGGTGGGAGAAGCGGGAGATCCCCGAGAAAACTCGCCAACGAGCGACATAGTCCGACACGATTCCCACACGCGAAAATCCATGGACCGACTCGCCGTGAATCGAACCCGGAACGCGACGAGTGCTCTAGCCACTGATCCAACTGCGGCCTCCTTTAAGAGCGTTCCAGAGGGAAAAAAAAATCATAAATTTATATTTGTATGAAACAGTGTTAGTTATGTATACGTTACCTAGGAGAACATAATCCTTTTACAAAAAAATATCTCCCAGTTTTCCCATAGTGGCAATTAAAAGTCAAAATTGGTATGTTTTTAGTTCATGCCACCTCGGAAAACCAATAAACATAATGTAACGCAATAATTCATAGTGAAAGTGCATACCACTGCCTAGAGCTATACGTAAATAAAAACCAATTTAAACAATGTTTTGTATTTTAAAAAAAATTTCAGAAATTTGGGAATTTGTTTTCTACTTTAGAATTGTTTTCTAAATACAAAAATATTTTGTATTGGGTTTTTATGTACGCAATGCCCTAGCTAGTGATATGTAATTTCGTTATGGATTATTTAGTTTTATTATGTTGATTGGTATTCGAGGGGTGTATGATCTAAAAACATGCCAGTTTTGACTTTGAAATGTCATTTTAGGAAACCTAGCTGAGATAATTTTTTTTGTAACAGGATAATGATCTTCTGAATAACGTCTTAAAAGCTAAGACTATTTCATACAAATATGAAATTGTGATTTTATATCCCTCTGGAAATCCCTTTTAAAGATAAAGTAACCGTCCAACTGCTTTAAGTTATCAGGAAACTCGGCGAGCAGATAGGTGCTGGTTTCAATACTGTATCTTGTTACATACATACGCATGTACAAAAGAGGGAAATTTTTAAGTGTAGCAAATTTCGCCTTATTTTGTTGTAAGTTGAAAGCTTACCGTTTTACTACGATTAAAAATATTATTTGCCGAGCTCTAGAACGATAATATTTTACTACCCATGAAGGGAGAGAGTGCAGGAGAGAATGTTACACTGTACTCGGATTGTCTTAAGATTGACAGAAGTCATACGACAAAAGGTTTTACGGGAGAAAGAACGATACTCGTAACGGAACAAGTAAGTTAATATTTTAATTGCCTACATTATATGGCAAACTAACAATATTAAGTGTCGCAATGTGCACCAGAATGTTTCTCCAACAAGCGAACGTCAACTCGCACGCTGGTTTTCATTTTTATAAGTCTTTGCATTGACAGCGAAATTTTTCAAATTAAAATAGGTTCACGTCGTATGTATCACAATATCCAAAATCATTAGATCGATGTTAAAAAAAACTATGTACACAGAAAAGCAGTTAAAACGGGTTTCATATTTTTCTAACAGTATTCGCAGCATTGTATCTCCTGTGAGAAGTTAATTTAAAGTTGGTCATAAATATACATGGTCTTATATTACTATATCAACAAAAACATCTCCAGTTAAAAGTAATGAAATAGTAAAGTTTTTTATTTCTAACCATGGATACTGTCGTTGCTACCTTTCGTTTTTTATTTTCCTCTTAATTGTTAAATCTTCTACCAGCTAAGTTGAGGCAACGCGGAATCAGACATTCATAGATCTGCAATGTAAATATATAACGAGAATTCGACTTTACAATAATTCGACTTCGGTAGTTGAGTAGCAGACCGTACGCATTTGTACTGGCCGTCTAGGACCTGTATGTAAGCAAACATTTTCCTCCAGCTGAATTATTGTCTTTCCTCAATCCAGGAGCTCATCGATCATATATATTTCAAGCTGAAAGAAAAACGCTTGCTAAAATATTTATTACTTAAGGCCCTGCTCTTTTGATTCTACTTTTTAGCGATATTAATATTTACGCCTAAACGAGAGCAGAAATTTTAGTTATGTTTAAAATCGTCTTCTCCATGTTAGCTGAGTTTTCCAAGGCAGTAAAAACTATGGTGTAGCTAATTATGTACTCAACAAAATTCTTGTTAATTGACTTTTTAAAAAAAATTTCTGTCACGGAAAAAGATATTTCAAACAAAACTGCCAACATATTTTTGGTATCTGCTCTCGTTTAAGTTAAAAAAAAACTACTATCGCAAAAATTATAGACTCAAGAGAGCGTCAGAACATGTCTGGTGGCCAAATTATGCGTTCATATTTGAACCATGATTCCGGTACCCAGGCGCAGGTAAATAGAATTTCCGCTAAAACGTCAGATTTCATGTTTTCTTTTCAGAAATTAGAAAATAATTGAATTTGGCTAATGTTTTTCAGAGTATTATTTCTGTGTATTTAAAATATTTTTATTTAATGATTTTGGTTTTACGAATAATTTATTTATGAATGTCAACCACAGGTACTAATGATTAAATTTGCGTGAACTTTCTTGCGTATATAAGAAAAACAATTAACTTAAAAGGATTATTCTGCGAACATTTTCAGAAAGTCGTTTGTCGTAGTAGTACTCACTCTCGCCATTAAAATTCTGGCGGCAGATTCATCGCTTAGTGAGGAGATTTTTTTTGTGTTCCTTTTCTGTCCCACAAAAGACACCCGTGTTTGCAGAAACTAAGGGCTAAGGACGGATGCGAATAACCTAAATCCTGTTCGCTAACAAGGCAAACTGTGGAGAGCGACAGCGGGCGGCAGAAGCAAATAAATCCAGTTAATGAGTTTACGCGGAATGAGGACTCCATGGCTTCGCTGTAGATTCAACATCTCCAGTAGGTTCGGGTTCGCACATTGTCTGGTGCGTTAATAAGTCACGGCTAAGGTGCGTCTACGGGCGAACGAAATATAGCTGCAGTGTTGGCAGTAATACGATAGTCATGGTATCATCCGACTACGGTTCTTTGTTTAATAATTAAAGGTACGTGAAAATCGCAAATTGCGATAAATGAGAAATATATGCGACATTTTGAGTTATTTGTGAAAGTATGAGAAATTACGACTTATTTACGAAAAACCCCTAACTTTTGATAGGCTTCAAAGACGTGTGCATAATTGGGACGTACCATAAACGTCCACTATTTAATTTCAAGAAAATTATTGCGGAAATTACTATAAACATGCATTTATATAGCAATTACATGTTTATACTGTGGTTACGTAAACAAAAATTATCACGCCATGTTAACAAACGTCTGTGCACAGTTTTCGATGGTCACTGTTTACAACATGGCGCCATTCAGTTACTACGGGTCGTAAAATAATTTTGTGAACGGTGTAACGGGAAGTGTAGCAGAACCATATCTCATTTCGCCTCTTGCGCTTCCTTAAACACTTCTTTTCATTCTCTTGTCTTCCTCTCAAAGTTAAAATACAAGCATCCACAAAGCTGCATCTGTTTCGCTTTACTTGTTTACGTTTGCCGCGCACTCGTGTTACATGTAAACAGTGTAGATACTGAAAGGTTTTTCAGCAACTATAACCTTGTACTTTAATACAGAAGAACAGTGCTGAAAGAAGAAAGCTTGTAAACCTGTTCAATGTTAAAATTTAATCAGTGAACCATTTCACTTGTTTCTTATAAAAAGTCATTGTATCTTGCTCGTTTGATAAGTTTTGTAAGTATGTTTTTTTTATAGAAAATTAACTTTTCCTATGTTTTGTAATTTTTTCATTAAATATGCTACAAAATGATACAATGCTATTTTCAAAATACTACAAAATCAATATGAAAATGCTACAAAATAATTTTGAAATTGCTAATTTCACATACCTCTATTTATAATGGTTAAATTCTCGCTGTCGCGCAAAGTGGCTGACATCTGGTGGCGAGTTTATGAACTAGTAAAGACGGCGTCAACAAATATTTTGCCGTTTACGGCAACGTGAAAGACGTAAAATTTCAGATGTATTTTAGAAATTTCTCGCGTAGAAAACAGTAACTTGCAATGTTCTGAATGTGCAAATATTAAAAATAGTTTGAACTTTCCTTGTTGCCGTGTTAGTTAAGGATAAAAAACGTTCAAAGAATTACTTTCCAGGTGACAGTTGCAGTTGCTTCGTGCTCGGTAACTTCAACTTGAAAGATATATATATATATATATATATATATATATATATATATATAATGTAAATATTAAAGCAAATTTACGAAAGTAAATTACAAATTAATAATTCTTCGCTAAGTGTGCATTGTATGCAAACTGTCACTAACAAAAAATATCCAACGCAACAAATATCTATGTATTAATCGTAACACATTATAGTATCCAGTTTGCAGCTGCTATTAAAGATATTTGAAATTAATTTAATTTACATATTAGTAAGAACTTCATTTATAAATATATAGTAATATTTTATACACGTACGAAATGAATCTAGTATAACGAAGGATAATTCGTTGTATTTATTTATGTGCGTTTTAAAAATTTAATAGTAATAGCGGTATATATTGTCAGAATTTTAAACTGCTCTAATTTTACCGTAGTTGGAATAAAAGTATTAGTAGAAATTTCTTAATTTTGCAGACGTCCCTCGTTTTGCTGTTTCACATGTTTAATTATAACTTTAGTAGTGATTGTCAACGTATTGTTACAAAATGAATATTTTGTAAGTCGTTATTATATTAGGGGATCATAAGTTATTATTAGTTTGGGGGGTTTCACTCAGATGGTAGGTACGCTGATGGTTTATTTAGATGCTATTTAGGGCTAAATGACTTTAAGACAGTAATGGTTAAACGGGCATTTACTATACTACAATGGCAGGTACTCTGAATACAAAGAAGTTTACGATGTGTTCTATTTATTTAGTAGGGGAGCGCAATATTACTGATTATTAAGTTATTATATTCAGTTGACAGTTGCTGCCTCATAATTAGATCTGACGATCTTACCGAAACTGGATTGATGAGGAGACGGCATCGACGGACGAGCACGCACCCGCCGGGGCTCGATCCCGAGTCCCATTCTAAGGCCCCCGCGATCTCCTGCCCCGATCGAAACTTCCAAAAATTTAATAAACTGAAAATATAGCTTACAGTACGAACCTTCTTTCGAAGGGATCCACGGGCAACTGCCCCGATCGGACGTCAACACACTCTGACGACCACAACCCTCGCGATCTCCACGTTTCTCAACTGACTAATCATCGACCTTCCCTGAAAACCAGGCCACGCCCCGTCTCGGCGACTGTCTCACGACACAGGCCCTCCACCATTTATTCTTTCAAAATTACTTAAATAATTTACATAAATCTTACATTGCACAAGGACACAGATTTCCCACGTACAATCATTTCCTTTTAATTTTGACACTGTTTAAATACTATATACTATTACATTTATTTTCATTTTTGCCACCAGCGTGGCCTCTGCTTGTTCGACGCCATTTTGGATAAGTGGAGGGGGGGGGAAAGAGCCTCGTTCCAAATTTTCTCGCTGTCTCTCAGAGTGATTTAATAGGAGGAGGGGTTACACTGCTGGAGCATAGCTGGGTCACCAGCGAAGTTTCTTCGAACAAGCAAACCAACCCCTCTTACACTCATTTTGAGACTCCCTGGGGATGCGACAAGCCTCGGCGACACTTTTTTCGTGGCCCCTTGCAGAGCTCATATTTTCTGTCCCGTCCAGTGCTGGCTTCATCTCGACCCTGTCTCGAGGCTTACCAAAAACACTTTCCGTTCAGTCTATATGCTACACATCTATCCTAAATAGGCTTACATAAAATTTATAAACATCTTGATATTTAGCCCATTACATAGGCTTTTTATGACGTCAGGGGAAAAGGCAGACAAATAAAAACACATGGTTCCCAAACATGACGTTTGCATCTAAAAACAAAACCCCGCCTCATATAATTTTTAACTGCCAAAACTTTGTTAAACACGCAGCAAAAATACTCTTTGATGGCAGAAACATACTTTAATTTCGTTTGGTTTGCACAAAAATGAAAATTTTAAATACAAATACAAGCAAACAAATAGCCAAGTAGCTTTGTTGATGCCGTCTTTGCCCTCCATTTTGTCGTATGCAGTGCTGTGCTCTGGAGGAAGTGACGTCGCTAATATACTCGAATGTTTTTTACCACTAGTCAGTTGACATTATGAACCAAATATCAAATACGAATTACAATGCTATACTTATGACATAAGACACCGACAATAGTATTTAAGAATCAGATAAGAAAACTATTACTTTCTTTGCAACAACAAAATGAAAATTCTTGTGTTCAATTATAAATTATAAACCCTAAATTGAAGGGTTACAATTGTATTAAAACATTACCTATGAAGCTGGCAAAAAAACTAACACTTTATTAATTTATACAGTCCATTATTTATCATGTAAAAATTGAGTAAGTGTATAATTAGGTGTAAAATTTATAGTAATTATAATTATGTAATGTATGTTTAAGGTTTGCTACAATAGTTGGTCATGTATAATTTTCTTTTTTCTTTATATTGTATAATTTTAGTTTATTATTCCTGGGTGTCTATGTTTTGCTAGCTTTTTTTTTTATCATGGTTAAATGTAAGAAAAGGTGCATGGCTACATTTCGCCAAGTAAAATTAAGACGAAAATAAGTAAATAAATAAATAAAACTAAAATATCAATAACTACGAATATTACAATACTTTAAGTGTGACATATTCACAAAAAATAATTTATATTAACAGTCGAAATATACAAGATTTCGAATATATCATAATTATAACATACAAATTAAAATATCTTAAATAGTAGTTGAGCTCTATTTAAAGTCTGTATTTACCTCAAGAAAAATACTATAGGGATTTTCTGTTAATGTACCGCTATTTCAAGGAAAATATAAATAATGACATTGCGACGGGTGCTAAAATTTTTTTCTCACGTTGTTTGGTAACACTGCCAAGATAACACGAGATTTATGATAGCTTGCCGGGCTACGCGGATATTACTCATTCCATTATTGTCCCATTACAAGAAATTCTACGGACTCGGCCACAAAATGATCTGCGTAAATTTCCAAACGTGATACCTGCGTATTTTGCTCGAAATAATTTTGCTGGAAATAGGTTTTCTAACATGTTTGCTCCTGAAATTTATTTTTCATAGAGTAGTTTGGTTTACAACCGCGTTCCCCAAAATACTTCCGTCTGAACTTATTTTGCCGAATTTAGTTTTCCCTAAAACCATTTTGCGTAGATTTTTTGCCTAGGGTCACGTTACATAAAGTCTTCTGCCACGCCAAGAAAAATGGATTTCACTAACGAACAAATAAATAAATTTGGCATTTTGTGTATCAAATAAATTACCATTAAATTAAAAATGATAATGTTAGAGATACTACTATAATTCATGTGATTTGACAGTAAAATCTTGTTTTTTGGTTGATGTAATTTGTTTTGTAAAAACTTTTTTGTTTGGTTATTGGTACGCACATTTAATTTTACCCAAAGATGTTTTCTGTTAAAAATATGAACACCAGTTCGTTTATACTTTAATATTTCCATAAGTTATACCATATATGTGACTTGTAAATACAGCTCTGGGTAGCCATGGTAGATATTTTAAACTAAGTTCGCTTGGTAGCGTCGAAGCGTGCCCGTTAATGTTATCTTCTTATTGCCGTTATTTGCTATTAACGTGTTCACATTGACGGCTTAAACGATTGCTAACGAACAAAAAAGGAAGCTACTACACACGTAGTGGTTGTAAAACATGCGCTCTCTTCTTTGGGCTTCTGTAATGTAACACATTTTGTATGATTTTACAATATTTTTCTAGAATATTTTTTCTGCATAACAGACAAAACGATTACAAGCATTCACGTTGCAAAAAATTAAATAACTTTATATCCAAGCGACACGGTATTTCTCTTACAGCCGTAACTTGTGACGGTATTTTCCACGTCTACAATTTGTGTTATTTGTATGTACTAGTAACTTTAAAATTTTGACTTTGACATACCGCGATAAGAAGACTATGAGAGCTAAAAAATTTCACAGTTGGGAATTGTCTCTCGCAAAGTCTATTAAAACTAACAGCATTTCGTGCAAATACAAAATTATGGATTTTTGACACGTTGATGCCGCTAAGGAAATTGGCACGATTTTGTCCACAACAAATATAATAAAAATAATAATAGTAATATTATTATTATATCATTCTAGTTGGCTGGTTGCGGCTTTGCCTGCGTGAAATTATGTAATGTAAATAGTAACTCTGGATAAAATATGTGATGAAGGCATTTAACAGCTATCGTACTCAATAGCAGTAAACTACAAATTTTCTTAGCTCAGTATAAAAAGTGTGCGCAATATGCTCGTATGATGTCATAGTAATTCCCATCGCAAAGTCTCGCACGGGATAAGAACCCGTAACCCCACACCTCCCACACCATAAACTTTATATACAATACTTGAGTGAATGCTTAAAGGCAGGCCGTGATAACTCTTTCGTTTGTACAGGCTACAGCCCAAAGAGGTTTTATTTATAAGTAGGTTGTCAAAAAGAAACAACTGTTGAATTATTTCTACGTAATAATTCTCTTTTTTCGGGAGACTGTAACATTTTACTGCTTTTCACATCCTAAATTTTCGAATTTCATAAAATTCTTAATTTTATTTGTAGATATTTACATATGCTTCATTCTTATCAAAAAATCATCTCGATATCTCAACTGGTATAAGCGGTACAGATGATCATTTGAAAATATATTTTCTTTTTTAACAGCTTTCAAGGACGTATTTCGAAAATTCCTGAAATCGATTTTTTAATATTTACGTCAGATTTTATTTAAAGCAAAAACCATTTCACTGTTTCCACTGGTTTAGGAGATAAGTGGGATTAATTAAAAACACGTTATATTATTTTAAGAAATTTTGATAGACCAAATTCGAAAAATTCTAAAAATTACTTTTTAGACATTTACTTAAGCATTATTTTAAAGAAAAAAATCAGCTCACTATCTGAAATGTTTTAGGAGAAATCACGGATAAATGAAAATCACGTTTTACGGCTTTTCACCCCCTATATTTTCGAATTTCGCAAAATCTAAAAATACGCATATACGCATTTCTTTGGGAAATATTATGAAGTTAAAAAATTAAGATAGCTTTCCCGGTTAGTGAGATATTAGGGATTCTTTGGAAACACATTACACCCCTTTTCACCCCCTTAATTATCGAGTTTAGAAAAACCCATTCTCAGTGGGTGCCTACGAGCCAAGTGGAAGCTTCCCTCAAAATGTCATTGTTCTAGATCCAGCTGTTTGGGCTGTGCGTTGAGGAGTGAGTGTGTCAGGACATTTAATTTTATATATTAAGATTACATTTTCTACTGAAAAATAAATTTCAGTTAAGTCTGAGCAACGCCTTAAAAGCAATCTCGATGTACGTTGTTCTTGGATTCGAACATGTTTATGGACAGAGTTAAAATTAACTATTAGATTTTGGTGACGTAGAAATACGGACCGGATATCGTTAGGTAACAATTTCCATCCACTGATCAGCGTGATTGCATTTGGGACATGCCCGCCGACTACAGCCATTTAGGCTCAGGGTAACGAATTGGAGAATGTAGTTTTAAATACGCCCTTAGAAGAAATAGAAAGAAACTGAATGTTGAAATAGGCATCTGCCTTACATGTAAAGAAGGACGGAAAGAAAATGGTTAAATTACTATAACCAAAACAATCTGATAAACGCACTCTTTTAACCGACCTTGATAATGAAAACTACATCGTATCTCATATTTAACTTTAAAAGTTTTTAATCATTTAAAGTAGTTGTTTTGTTTGTCAGTTTTAGTAATTTTACTATGGGTGAAACAGTAGTGCAGATGAGATACTGGTCGAAAATGTAGTAAAGATATATTTGTTTCGTTGCGTTGTTCAGTGTTCGTTTTTTATTTCACGTAAGTTACGCTAATTCTTTACCTACGGCGTGGTGTACAGTTACTATTATGCTGATGAAAGGTGGATTTACGGATGTAGTCTAATTACGTGGTAAATAATAAATGTGCAATTGTGTAATCGGGTTTCAGTATTAAACAGAAGGGAAGCCACGTGTTTTACGTAATGGTACGGTTCTCGCACAACCCCCGTTGTTTAAAATGAAGGAGTTAGTTATGTTGAATTTTTGCTTTGTCCACCGGGTCAAGGAGAAGAGAAGTACCACGACCGGAGTGAACTTGGCTGCTATGATTTTCTGCTGAAGCCCTACGGAATTGTCGTAATTGAAGGATGAAATCCAATAAAACTTCTAGATGACGCAGCCAATAGGTAATAATTTCTGAAATTCTACTGGTTCGATGTTACTTTCAGGAGAATTCTCCCAATTATATTTTCCCTCGAGTGAATATATATTTTCGGTGACTTTTTTTACCTGTAGACAAAATAATATATAAATTTCAATTTTGTGCATGACTTTAAATGAATTAACGTTATTTCAAAAACAGACACTCGTAATATTTCTTTTTTACCAAACAGTTAGTTGCAGATTCAAATATTTAAATGTTTTGTCTTATTTTGTATTACCAACATGTTTTCTGTCTGGTTTAAAACTCTATCATGCACATAAGAACGTTTTACGTTTAAACACTACATCGTAACCTAACGAACTGCCAACTGCCCCGCAGCAAAAGAGTTTCGGTAGCAGTTAGTAGTATCGTTAGTTTGTAGCGAATAGATTTTCGCACAATTTTGTTTACGTGCTGTTCTGTGTACCGCCGTGGCCAAAACGTATACATGCAAGTAGGCCGGAGTTAAATCACCTCCCATTTCCCAACCACAGTGCAAAGAACGCCAACTGGACGACGATATAGGGCACTGTAGCAAGCCAAACAAGGGCTGTCTCACTATGGTCATCTAGCAGACAAGATGTGCCGCCAACTGCTCGCCGTGCCAGGGAGGGGGTCGCTGGTTCGAGTCCTAGACGTGCCGCTCATCGCTATTCGACTACACAGACACAGCCTTCGGCATATTGAACAATGTGGAAATGTCAGATCCGGTTAGGCCAGTAGTTAAGCCCTTTTAGTAAATTAATTATAATCCACTAAGTTAACAGCATCCCCCCTTCCGAAGTAAGAATCATGTAGGCTTTATACTTAACACTAGGGCCTATATAAACTTGTAGAACCGCCATTATTCACTTATTTAAAACTTTAACTCGCCTATGTAGCGCAGCCCTTAGTGTAAGCCATTTTTAATAGTTTACGACAGTGCATATCAGCAACCATGTTTTTTTTGCAAAGTCTCTATGTTCATACACGTCACTCATTTGTCTGCACCAATGAGGACATGTCTGTTTTGGGAGTAGAACCACAAGACAGTCAATCAAAATAACTGAAGAATATTTCTTGAACTAAATATCCAGCGAAAACCACAGTGTTTTGTCTCTAAAAACTAGTCAACAATATAAAATCTACTTTCGATATGACTGGGAAACTTACGTACAGTGTTTCTAATTTTAGACTGAACAAATACTATCCTCTCCGAAGTAGCAGATCTAAACTGATAATGGCCTTAAATCTCGACTTATCTTCGCATTTTGGTACTATTTGATTTTTCTCTTTTCTTTGTTCAAAGGAAAAACTAAATCAATTCACGATAATAGTGGAAACTTACTTGACACTGTCCTGCAGTAAGAACATGATAATTTAATTCACACTGTAATTAGGCCACAATCAGTAAATAAAGTTATAAATTAAAACAATATCCTTATGTTAACACAAGGTAACTGAGATTTTCGCTATAACTGAAAAAGTTGGCTTTTTCTTCTCCGAATTACAGAGTAACAATAATAGATTATTAATAATTAATTATTAAAATAAAAACTCAGATACGTCGAGTGATGTCAGCCTTAACATAGTCTTATTTTTTAGTTTTAGCCTACTTTCCTCAAAGTGGGTGCAATTTGACCCTTAAAATTAAAAACAGCAGAACATGGAAGATCACATAACGAATCAGCCAACAGCAAATACAGAAAAATAAAATGAACATCAAAAAATAAAAGTCGAAAGACGAACGAGATAATCTGTAGTACTCAGGACACCACAATTAAGACAGCACATTCAATACTGATACGATGATAATGTTGGGCACAACAACGCTGCAGACATAAAAGAACACAGCTCCCGAAACGTCGTGAAAAACTGTCTTGAAAAACTTACTAACATCTGCTCCCACAATCAGGTGAAGCAAAAGTGAAAACTGGAGAAAATTTACAGTAATTATAGTCTGCAGCTCTGCTCCCAGCGCGAATAATGGCAGCCGAACTTTCTCCTGATTGGCTGAGCCCCTTTTAATGGGTTGTATAGTCTACGGTCACTCTCCAAATATTTGTTTTCTTCTTTTATTAAAAGTGACCACATGTTTCTTAAGTCCATACTTTGCTGACTAAATTATTTTGTGTTATTCACAGTAAATTCTGATTCATTTATTTTCCTAATGTAAGTGTAGTGGCGTTTCCCCGGAGTATTTTATGGCTGTTTTCCTACACATGTTCGGCTAGTTTGAATTTTTGTATCTCGCCTTTTTTTGTGTTATTTTTGTGTTTTTAATGCGTGTGGAAAGGAGTCCACATGTTTCTCCTATGTATACACTTCCACAGTCGCATGGTATTTGATAGATGCAGTCCTGGGTTTGTAGTGTATTAATTGCTGGTTTCACCTTTGTAATGATGCTTTTAAACGTCGTGCTAGATTTGAAAGCATTCTGTATATTGTGTCTCTTGCCTAGCCACCTTATATTTTTGTGATATAACTACCAGTTTACATTCTTGTAAGCACTCCTGCACTTCAGATAACGCTCCTTTTACATGTGAAGATGTGTTTTTATTAATTCTATCAATATCGTTGCGTCATTCTTTTGAAGTATTTTTATTGTTGCACAGACTAAAAGTGGACTTTATTTAATATAAAATGTCATGACAAGTCAGATTTTATTTTAGCACCGCCGCTTTGGGGGAAGTCGTAAATTCACTTTTAAAACAGAGTACTCGTATATATGTGCGGCATTAAGAGATTTAGAGATTTATGTCAGTCCGTCACAACGACGGAGTTTATTTAAGCGACAAACATGCATAAAAATGTAAATATTTTACTCTGTCACTTTTATGAAGTTGTTAGTTGTTCGGGAGTTAGAAGTATAATAATTACGAAAGGAGTTATTTAAATTTTTTCCTGGAATCTTTATTTATTCAGTTGACTTCTATAGGTGATACAGAATAATGTGATCATATAGAAAAGCCCTGATTAATTTCTATTTTCTGCCAATTTACATCTTTCCGCTTAATGTAAACATAAATATTGCCTCGTGGTTTATTTAGGCCTACATAGGCTTGTCAAATGTTTGCAAATTATATTAAACTGCTCCGATAAATGTTATATACAATATTAACTCATTAAATGAACAGGTACTGAATATATTCTATATTCAATGATAACATTAGTTATAAATACCTACGAGTTAACGTATTATAACTATGGTTTCTGTGTATCTACTCTAACGGTGCTGTTGTCACTACGAATGTCGTAAATGCGTGCGCAGTATATTCGAACTTTTTAACCCAAAACCGCCACTAAAATCACACAACATGACACACGGAATTCAAGAATTCAAGTATCGTACAGAATATTACCATGAACGACGACGACGCACTTTACAGAAACAATAAATAACATAATTCATTTATGTGTGAAACAGAAAAAAAAATGCTCTTTCTATTTCCATATACTCAGGCTGTCGATCATAAAACATAACAATTTACATATTACTGATGACGGCACATCATTTAGCAATTTTATTCATAAACAGTCACTCCTAATAATTTTTTAATGTGTTTATCAGAAACACATTTTTATTACACAACAGATCAACACACTCAGTTACGCAACTCGCTTCCAAGCGAAGCAGCTGGAAGCGGCCAAAACATAACTCTGATGCCGTCTATCGGCGTAATTTCGAACTGTCTCTGTGGCGCGAAACACTAGCGGCATGTGCCAAAAACAATATTGATGAACAGCGCTCGGTTGCGTCACTTTGTGCTGGCGCTAATTAAATCAAACTATACATTCTGTAGGCATGTCAATAAGGTCATAAATAAATATTTTCAAGTTTATTTAACACAAAGAGGTCGTTTGCATTTGATGTTCTTTTACTAATGATGTATTCAAATATGAAAATATATAGAACTACATGCAAACAATAATGTAACTATTGTTAATGTTGACTTACCTGCATAAGCGGCTAAAGATATTTTTCAAAGGTTAATCTTTAGTGCTCACTTTATTCCGAATGACCTGTAAGTATGATTTGTTTACGTTGCATCGAACATACTAATAAAAATGTGATTTTCATACATGCCATGTTGTAGTCCATGGCATTTTTCTTCAGTGTGAATTTTTAAATTCCGGTAAGTAAGTTGGTTTTCACTTAATGCATAGGCCTAAAACAATTTTTTGTAAATTTTTATTTTAGTATGGAATAAAACAAAACCAATAAAAGATTTAAAAAATTCTTTACAGCAAAAAATATTCACAATATATGCCTACAAAACAAACCACATATTGTACAAATGAAATATTTTTAAAACAATTAAAATTTTCAGTGAACCGCCCTCCTAATAGGTAGGGACATGAAAAATTCGCGTTTTATTTTGTGTAGAAGCTAGGATTGAAGGAACTGTAATTTCCTGTCATTTTGTGATTGGCTTTTGACTTATTTGACACTTCTTGAAGGGATGTGATTCAATAAAAAGTAAGCTTCGAAATAAAGGCCCAATCATGTGTTATCACTGTGTCATCGGGCAGCCAATGATCAGCAGTTGTCTTCTTCAGTATACTAATATTCTTGGAAGCCAGCCTTCATGGCATTGAACCCGCGCATTTTTCACGTCTCTACTAATAGGTACAAATTATTTGTTGTTTTTGCTGACTTAATATATGATTCCTCCAATTCAAATAGAGTTGCTAACATTAAATATAATGGAAAAAAATTACTATAACGATTGTAATGGGCAAGTTGTATAATGAACATATTTTACTTTAGAAGCTAATTTTCAGTACCTTAGTTCTATTTGTAAGTATAAAGCCTAAGCAAAAATAACTGGGATGGCTGGATTAAATTAGAATATTACTTATAATAGGAAAGTGGGAACACATAATATTTAGGAAATCACTGTTGCTACATGTTAAATCCAGATTCTCTTACTTTACAGACATCCTAATTTGAAGACTTAAAGAAATGCATTTAAACTTTTGTTATGAAGATGACCAAGTATTAGTTTTATGATTTTTTTTATACATTTGAAGGAATTCAACTTGTATTATCTAACTTGCAGAATGGTAGCTAGTTTCTTCACACATATTTGATATAAAATTCATATCTGCTAATAACACATTACTTATTTCCGTTACTTTGTGCGAGATGTTCGTAACGTGGACACGCAATGATTGGTGGGACGGAATTATGTTAGGCAAATGTTTAAAAAAGAGAGGGTACAAGTGTGATTGATGACGGCTAAGCGAAAAGTTCCGAAGCGCTGTAATCGGTAATACGTCCGAGACAGCTAAACTCTCGTTGTTAAAGCATCGAAAAACAATTTTGCGATAGCCTGTCATTACGCTTGAAACTGATAACCAAGATATTATTTTTAAATATTCTCAATTTTTCTTTCCTTATCAGTATTTAGAATTTACATTGTTGTCGCCAGTGAGATTCCTACACTCACCTAACTGTTGAAAATTTGGCTGCATAGTCTTAAAAGTAGACAAATTTAACTGAAAACGAACAAAACACAGTATTTAATAAGTTTCAAAAAATTTTTACCAACTAATCAGTTGCTGATTTGTAACTACTGACTAATGATACAGTTATAAAACATATTGTACAACAGATTTGACATGGTTGATTTTCCTATTGAATGAGTATAACATTTACTCTTCTATTCGTAAGTTTGAAAGTAATTTAATTATTTAACCTGTATACCATCATATAGAAAATATTAGACTCGTATTCATGAAAGAAACTTTCAGGGCTATTTTCCAAAGTCAATCTTCCCACCTACAACTGAACTTGCCTATAAGATATTTAAGAGTTGTTACTATGGCAATGTTAGACTTCGCAATGTTACGATTTTACATTAATAGCATTAAGTTAGGTGCACAAAATTCCACAATGCAACAGAACAACTGAACATCGCCAGTAAATATAGCTCAGGTATCAGTTTCCTTGCGTTTTTTTTTTCTCAGAGATTGTGTATATTGTTTCATATTGTTAGATTATATGCACTAATAATAAATAAACACTGATGACTGCTTTGGAAAGACAAATTATTCTGGAACTTAAAATAAAAACCAAAAATATGTAATTTGAATTAAAATAACATGCAATATAGACGCAACGCAGAAATAAAATATGCATATGATTCCATTGGGTATAACTTTCAACAACTATGGAAACCTATCTTCAAGAAATGGACGACATACAGAAATTACAGGAACATTTTAAAACGGATATAACATCGTTCGACTTATTAGTTGATTAAGTGTACCCGTTTGAGGTGTTTTCTTTTTTTCCCGAAAGTCATATAATGATGTTTGTGTATCTAGGTAGCGAAGTGCTGTATAACATAGACCTCTTACCTTCAAAGACCATCAGAAAAAAAAAATTATACTATTTCGGGCTAAACCAAAACTTTGCAACGTAACATAACATAAAACATAATGTTAATATCGCATATTATTATTGTCTGTAGCATAATAATATAACTATATTAGTAGATGTATGATTGGAGGTGTTACCTGGCCTCTCTGATTATTGAGACGTTAAACATTGTGAATCTAATTCATGATTACTGCAGCAGTTTCTTTATTGAAGTGACACTTCATAATGAATTATATTTCGCTTTAAAATATTTTAATGATTTTTGAACGTCCATGACAAAATCGCGTATGGCAGGAACAACTAGAACGATCATCTCTTCAAATATTGTATATTTTCAGCAAAGCTCATAACCTACATTTTCGATATTATAGTAGGAAAGTATACTTTAGTATCCAAAGCCCGGTCCATTGGCGACTTTGTCAGAAAGTCTCGTGTAATGTTAACGTAGCCCTCGTTTATGTAATGGAAACAATGTGGATTTGCTTGACTTTGCTCGTTGCGAAGTCACTTTGTCGGAAATGATCATTCATGAATACAGACCTTAGTCTACTTGTAATAGTTAACCGCCAATTCCAAAAGAATCATGCAACTATTTTTCTTCACCCGTTTATAAGTAATGCGTTATTTGTAAGTTACTGTTCAACATATAGCACATAAAATTAATTGTTTCCTATTTCTCGGTTGTTGTGTAATATGCGAGTTTTGTAATTCTCACATTTTCTGTGTTGCTGTTAATCAAGTAACAGCAATTTGAAAAAAACTTCTTTTTATTAAAAATTCTGCATTGAAGAACGCGGGACAAAATTTACAAAAACTCTATGTTGAAAACTATTCAATAATCAAACAACATTCATCAACGTACATTCTCTTTGTATCACAATGGCGATGTCGGAACAAAACACAGATATGCACGCGGATTTCAAAGCACACCAAGGCAACTAATAGTTTTATTTTAGTACAGAGACAATATATACGGTTTTAGTATAAACACTTTACTTATGTTTTGAATAACTTGCATAAAAACAAAACACAACTTTTATAACCTGAATATTACAGATATTACATTTTATTAGAGAATTTCCCTTGTTAAAGTAGTACGTTTGTTTTATTATGTAGTTTTCGATAGATACTGGTAGAGCAGTATTGACAAATTTAGTCAATGAAAAATCACTGTTAATAAGATAATATTTTCTTTTCAGACTGTATGTGAGACATGTCGTTTTTATAATTATTAGTAATTAATTATGAACAAATACTCTTTAAATCCGCGATACACGTCGATGTTTTGTCAGATATTTATGTTTAGCCCTAGTTATAAATATTAAATAGCACATTCCCTTAAATATAGCTGCCAGAAAAAAAATTGTACAGCTAAATTTTTAAAAATGTCGAAAATATGTAGAGATATTTGGCGGTAAATAATAAAACATGTTTCTAGTTTTCGTTTAAAACTGTGCTCTTTCTAACTTTTGCTATATTCATGTTATTAAAATGTGACATTAACTTCATTGAGTTTGCAGGCAATTGCGCGTGGCATCTGTATATTTTTAGAAAATCGTAACCTGAATTTCAAAATATGCTAATTCTAAAATTTAAGAAATAGCAGTAAATGATAACATATTTTTCTTGTGCGTTAACGTATATCTTAAATGTGTTACTAATCAAAATACAATGTTATTGCTGTGGCTAGTAATGTATTTCAGACAGAAATAAATACGAAGAATAATTTTTTTCAATTTTTCTAATTCTTAAACTTTGGAGTTAGCTTGATTTGGAATTCAGGTTCGTTAATATCGGCAGTTGCTATAGTGAAGCATGACGGTAAACTACGATAGGTGTCAGTAGCTCCCCTAGCGGATTGGACAGATGGTTGTCTAGTTTCCTAACGTCTAAGAACTTCTAAGACTGTAGGTTAAAAAAATATAGATCGATAACTATTTCCAAACAAGTAACTATGCGGTTTCAACTAAACGTCAATTAGTCAGAATTTCGATAGTTACTTAGCAAAAACCGTAGTATATACTGTCTTGACCAGCCAACATGGAAAAGACGATTTTAAACAAAACTGCCAATCTGATTTTTTATATCGCACACCTAATGCAATACCAACATAACTCAAAATATGTCATTTTGAGATAAATGCAGTTATCACACATACATACTTTCTGATTTTTGGATTTTTACAGTGTAATATGAACATAACACATTATGGGTTGGTATTGCACTGAAAAATAACTTCTGCTCTTTTTCCTCATGCTGCATAAATACTAAAATTGTTAGTCTTGGCTCTTACCATTGCTGTTACTTGCTAAATATGCTAAAAGCAAAACATTTTTATTTAATTTTTGGAATGATTTTCTTGGTTATGTTACTATTGCATTAGGGAAAGAAAAGCATCCTTTCTTTCACTACATACACAACTCAAAAATGTAGATATTTTAGTTGTGTTGGTATTGCATTGGGAGTGCGATATCTGCTCTGGTTTAGGCGTAAAAATTTAATTAGAAACAAGAGGCTGTAAGGGCGTCAAAGTGGGGGAAAGTCACAGTTATATATTTGTGTGAAATAGGGTTAGTTTTGAAGTTACTTGGGAGTATTTTTCCCTCCGAAAAAAAATTTACCTCAACCAGTTTTCCCATAATGGCACTTCAAAGTCAAAATTTGCACGTGTATAGTGCTTATAAGCAGCAAAAATCTATGAACATAAATAAATTGAAAAATTCACACTGGCTTTACATGTAAAGGGCAACTGCCTGACATGTTTTAAGATATACTACAAAAATTTCTTGTATTTTAAAAAATAACGATAAAAGAGTAAAAAATTAGTATTTCAGAATCGTAAAATTTCGTTTAAGTGTGAATTTTTAATATTAATTTATGTTCGTTGGCTTTTGCGGTTTATAAGAACTAAAAACGTGAACATTTTGACTTTGAAGTGCCATTATGGGAAAACTGGTTGAGCAATTTTTTTAAAGAGAAAAATGTACTCAAAAGTTACGTCTATAATACTAACCCTTTTCAAACAATTATAATATTATTTTTTTTCCTCACTTGAACACAATTGAGAAATATTATTTTTAGGCCTGAACATCTCTCCAAGCCAACATAGGCGTTTTGTATAACATAACGCAACATTTTCTAGAGAGTTGATGGTTATAGTATAGAAAAAATATTTTATCTGCTATTGAAAATCCTTTTTTTTTTTTTTTTTTTTTTTTTTTTTTTTTTTTTTTTTTTTTTTTTTTTTTTTTTCGGATAAGTTGTAGCTGGAACAGTTCATTTGTTTATCTTAGCATCTTCATACGGGGACGTCGAATAGTGTGGTCTGGAGGAAAAAAACCCTGTCACAACATTTCTGTAAAGCCTACTTACTTTTCAGAATTACTGGCCACTCAACCTTTT
>PNEQ01036716.1:28845-59526 GCA_003012365.1 Medauroidea extradentata | reverse complement strand
CCTACATGTAGACGGACCGGTAAGGGAAGACCAGTAGCCACGAGGAGTCACATCGAGTGGCCCTGCTCAGATATATGTGACGGCAAACGACCGTGTGTCTCCTCCGAGTACGAACATATACGTTTATTCCATGCATTATGAGCAGGGCGTTGGTACTCACAGACACCTCATCTCACACCACAAACAAACGAAAGAAAATCTTATCTAACGACACGGTCTTACCCTAACATAACGACTGAGATATACAGTTTTTTTTAAACAATTTATTAATCTTGCCGTTTTCTTTCCATAGATATATTGCCGTGTACGTAATAAATTCAGTGTGTAGATTCTATCGTACTCAGTGTCAACGTCTAAGGCCACCAAATTATTTATTAATCCTTATAAACGGTCTTTAGAGTTCTTACTTCATTGTGAGTAGATCTTACAGTGACAACTGGGCTGAAACGAACAGCTAGTTTAAATACTCGTTCTTAGAAAAGTTACAGGGTGAAGATGAAGATAATATTTTAATGGTATAGTGTAACTAGGTAGAATGCAGCACTTGAGGAATTTAAAGAAACTAATATTCGATTAAATTAAAAAAAATATATTGTGATAGAATACTACTTTCATTGACCATTTGTATATACAAGCCAATAATGAGCTATTAAAAGAAATGTTAAATAATAATTAAATATGGCTGGCATCTCCACGCAGCGATTTGCGGAAGCGGCTCCAACGTTAAGATAACACTGCATCTTTGCTGTGTCCGTACTTAAATGCATGTAGTGTTGTGCTCCTCCATATCTACATCCAGTTGCCGCTTATTTCAAAATACTATGCCAGTACCAAGGTGGTCCAGCACTCCAAATATAATTTACAAAAACCTGTATTTATTTGTCGTGCTATCTAAATGTACCGGAATGCCTGACCTAATGAACTTTCACTCTCATACTTAATGCTAAGGTGACGAACTATCAAATTATCATATTGCCCCCGAGGTATGGCAGCGCCAAAAACTAATATGACCACCATTTTGAAAATAAACACCAAACATGAACAAAATTCATAAAAGTCAGGTCGGTACAATGTGCGTACCGAGTTTGATGGGATTAGGTTAACGAATTTTAAAGTTATTAATTGTGGGACAGTCATACACTATCCCCTACTTTTATAGTCTGTGCGATCACGCCTGCATTGTTCTCCGCTCCCATGTTGACCTCGATGAAGGAGAAGAATATAGATCGTGCCAGTGATGAAAATAGTTGGCCTGACATTTTGTTGTAAAATCATTAAAAGTGGCTTTACACTAGGGGCATCGCTATACGGAAGAGAGTTGTAAGGATAAATAATTAAGTGACTAAGAACGTTTCTACAAGTGTATACACAGTTAATTATAAGGACTACAATAGAGCGGTGTTAACATTCTGGATTATAAACCTACTAAGTTGAAATTAATAGGATTACCTACAGATAGAGACACTGGAAAATCGCGAAAATGTTTAAAATAATCCCCAATAAACTGTATTATATTAACCATGACACGTGTGAACAGTTTTGGGACGAATCACACACGCTGGGAGTCCAAGTTGTACTGTTCTATCAGGACCTGCTGTAGAGAGAACAAATGCTACACATAAACGATAGCCGATGTCGATACAAAACATTCAGTGTTATATACAACACTTTAGAGACTAGCAAACAGTCAACTATTTCGTGCGATTTTCCAGTGTCTCTACCTACAGACCTAATCGGAGCTGACGTTCCCACCTTGCTCATGATGAGGAAGTCTGGAGCGGCACGTCTAGGGACTCGAACCTGGGACTCTCTCCCTGTCACGACGAGTGGTTGGCGGACTACCTTGTCTTCTAAGTGACTATAATAATGCAGACCCAATTTGGCTGGCTACACTGCTCTATATCATCGTCTAGTTACCCTCCATGGCGCTATGTTTGGGAAAGGGGTGGGTGTTATTGTACTGACGTAACGCCGGCCTACTTGTAAGTTTACGTTACGGCCACGGTGACACACAAAACAATTCGCACAAAGGTAAACTTGTGAAAGTTAACCTGATTCCCTAAGACAACGTACAACCAGTGGCGGCTCGTGGGTTGTTGCCAGGTAGAGCTTCAGTTGCCAAGAGCTGTACAGGGTTGTGCGCTTGGTTGACTACAGCCACTGACACACTGATGTGCAGGTGCCCCTTACTACTGAGTGGTCACTAAAGAACTAGTAGCCGGCAAATATTTAATGTTCGTTGGTCTAAGGCCCGTTCATCAAGAGTGTACAGTTCCGACTATCTGCAGCCCCACCTGGCAACAACCCACGAGCTGCCCATCAACCTCCGACACCTTCTGATCGGGATGATATAAGCACCTGTCATGGTGATGACAGCAGGCGCTATATGGCGCGTTTCAGGTATGGAAATCAATTGGCGATAAGGTCTAGAATGGCTCGTGCGTCAACAACGCTCCGCCTTTATGGTAAGGTAAGTGGGCTTTACGTCTCGTTGACAGCGAGGTCATTATAGACGGTGACACACAACTTGGTACAATGGCAAGAACTGGGAGAGGAGTCGACCATAGCCTTTGTTAAGGTCCCATCCCAGCATTCGCCTTGAGAGATTTTGGGAAACCATGGAAAACCGAAATTTTGACGTCTGGAGCCAGGACCGAACCCAGATCTTCCCGAATACGAGTCCAAAGTTTTACAGTTGTGCCACTTCGCTCGGTTGTTGCCGGTGGCGCATTAGTCACCATATTGGAGTATTTCATTTTCTAGTAGCTTTTTTTTATATTGATAAGAATAGGGTAAAATTTTCTGTTAAAGCGGGAATCCTATTTACCTCACGCTGTAGTACAGGCACTGCACTTGAATTCTTAACGTATATTTAGACCGCAGTCAGTTCAGCAAATTAAGGGACGAAAAAGGCATTCAGTTACTGGCGGTTTTAATAAGCAACCAACTGGGGTTGGTTTAGGTTTGCTAGTCACGTGTACATGCTTATTCGAAAACAAGGTTGTTATACCTAACAGTTGGCACGCAGTCCTGTGTCTCGTGACTTATTGGGAGCATGAAAACTTTACTCGCTTTATTATCTGAACACCGTGAAGCTGAAGTTCTTACCTACCAATGATTAACTCGTGACTTAATGTATATACCAAACGTTTAAGACCACAGCATCTTTTCACACTATGAATCTTTGGGACTACACATTTGTTGCAACTATACTTGGTACTTATTTTATTCTTTACACATAAAGTTACATAATGTGAAAAAATTTTTAAAATATCTCTGCTCTTCATTATGTAACGAATTCTTAAGAAATTCTGGTAAAGACAAAAATCACATATTTTCCGGTTAATTTAATACTCATAAGCATATACATGTTTCAAAGTTTTCTACGAGCCTGCCAGCCGTCAGCAGCTCTCCAGGATTGTCCTGGGTCGAAACCCACGACGTGTCGTCCGCGTTAGCGGGGTCATTCTTCGTCAGCCTCCGCCATGATGATAATAATAACGGTAACGTCTAAGGTATCCAAAGATCACCAACGACAAGAAGAACATAAACGTAACTTCAATAACTAAACAGCCTATCCAATCCAATCTAAATAATGCAGTACATCAGAGTAGTAATTCGTAATGTTAATCAGAGCAAGGAAAATTCACAGTATTAAGATAAACGTATTTCATTAAACCGTAACCCTCACCAATTCTCTCCCTACAGCCACTCATCCCCCCTCCCAACTCATGACCAAAACTATCTTAATCACATGTTTTATAATACTGTTACCTAAAACACTCTAAGGTTTTGAGATGACGTAGCTGCTACGCCTGTGAAATATAATTACATATACCTTTCTGGTCTTTGAGCAAAAACAAATAAAGTTATTATTTTTACCCCATCTGAAACGGCAGCCGACGCGACGCCTTGAGTTTGTATAACATTCCAGCTGACGGAGAAGTATGAAGGGGGCAGTTATCCCCAGGAGTGAAGAGTCCCGGAGGAGACGGCAGATTCCCGGCGCATGGCGTCGGGAGAGTGGACGAGCATTAAGGAAGCATCTGTTATGAGGAATGGCGGGGCAGGAATGCGCACTGCGGACATCAATCATAGCTGTGAAACTGTGCGTAAACACCAAGTTGTCGGCCGGCCGCTCGCCCACCGAGGACTGCGGGAGTGTGCGCACTCGAGCCGTCCACTCGAGGCACGGAGAAATTCAATAACCTCTAGTACGTTACATTACTTTTGTATGGCCAGTTAAAATTAACAGACAAACCATACTAACACCGGTCAGCCATATGCTAGTAAAAAAAAAGAAGTGTGCAAAAAATAATCGAGCTACTTAGGATACTTTTATGTTAACATAAATTTTCTCTCGTGTAAATGTTTGGCGAACTGCTGTTTTGGCTTTAGTTATTTATTTTCAACTGTGGCAACAAAAACGGGCTATTCTTCGAGAAAAGTAAATTATTTTGAACCTTGGTATGTTGACATCGTCAGTCGCCAATAAATTAAATATAATGTGCTGTTTTCTGCTGTCTTTATGTGGCAACACAATCAGTGTTCTCGCAGAATTAACAAGCCATCTGGCATTGGTTAGTAGTGCATTTGGTGAAACGGTTAGAAATTTTCGAAATCTTCTGCACGTGCATGCAGGATTTCCAAGACTTCGCGTAATCAGCTTCATGAGCTGTGAAGCGTACACGCAATTGTGCTCCAAATTTCTTCCAAACAATATCTGTCGCCGAAGGGACTTCGGGTTTCTGAACGATGTCTTGGCTCCATTTTAAGTGCCCTTATGATGGGCTATTTAGAGACCTGACCTAAGAGCAGAGTTGTTTAGATGAAGATTCCCATCTTTACTAATATCTTTATTAATATCCAACATCTTACTGGGCTCATATGAGTATGAGCCATTTCGGAAACAAACAGCTGGTAAACGAATTCAGCCAACATATGCCTGATTCTGTAAGTTCGGCTTAGTCCAATATTTTGCCAAAGCTCGTAGAAAATCCGATATACCTTTATTATGTGTAATATATCACTTGCCTTTTATTTCTTGAACATCTGGCCGTTGGCGCCTTCTTCTGACTCTGAATGTAACCCATAGGTTACTTCATGTAAGGAGTGTTGAGCGACCGCTGGGTCTATAAATGGGAGTAACCTGAATTAATCTTTTCAATAATCACTCGGATGTAAGTAAGACATATAATCTTAGTAATAAAACCATAACGTCTGTATAAGATGAGCATAGGTGGCTGCTTTTGAGTCACTTGTGCAATGTTCACATCATAAAGATGAACTGTGTGTACGCAATCATCACTTAGGTACTTGATCTTCTTGTATTTTTCACATTATTAGAAGAAGTGGCTCTATCCTTCTAACTAACAACATACGTAATTTCATGTTGTCTCATAACAGAAAGCTTTGGCTAGTGTCTGTGGATTGCAGGTAGCAGGGAAATTATCGTAATACGTTTGATATTTAGACCGTAATGTAGGGCTGTTCAGCGGGATCATTTCGGGGAGTATGCGTAACTTGTATTGTTACCAGTTAGGCCATAGTTTCTTAAAAATTACAAAACCTTAAGTCCATCCAGGAAGCTAAATTAAGGTCACACTCTTTAGTTTTTTTAATGCTTTCGAAAATTTATATTTTTAACACATATTAATACATATACCACAAATTCATTCTTATAATTTTAAGGCTTATTTATCACAGTTTGTACCTGAATTATCGTGTTGCAATACACCAAACGGATTTTTAGATTTTTGCCCCTGAAATGTCAAATACTTTGTGGTAAAATAACCCAAAACAAAGCAAAATATTATTTTTGCTAGCAAACGGTACATTATTAAAAAAAAAAAAGCTCTGGGGAAAATTGTGTATCGCACGACTGTAAACAGTCCCAAACTTTTTTCAAAGCATATGGTTTTGAGTTGTTTGAAATTGTTTGAAAAAAAAAAAAAAAAGAACGATCATGGCCTTAAATAGCAGGATAGTTGTGTGTGTTTCTGAAACAGTATAGGCAGTTACCATTTTTATCAGTTGGCTGAGTTTGGGCATACAATTGTAGTTCGCGTAGTACTGTGTAATTACAGGTTTGCAAATTGTTAAACACGTATTAGTCCGTGAAGTGTTATTCGACCTTCAACATCTTCACAAAAGTCAAGATTCATGGCAACACAGCGTAGGGTAATAGAACATTAGAGATAAACCTTATACGCAAGAGTTGCACCAAGAGCTGGCTGTCCGTAAATGCAAGAATTGTGAGAATAAGGTAACCTGAATAATTAGGTCTATCTCATGATAGAATCCAAATGGCATTCTGTTTCCCATAACGAGAATGAAACCATTTTATATCATTACACGTGTCATATGACATGCTTGACTTTCAACACATTTCTCCCAAGAATTATTGCTGTAGTATCTTCTGTTCCACGAATTCACCCCACAAAGAACAATACATGAAGATAATGAACATCTGTGATTCTGTCTGACTCAGGATTATCTAATGTCAAAACCTTGGTTTAAATAAACGTCTTCCTATAACATTGGCAGATAGCTACAAAACACGTAGTTCTCTAAAAATCTAGTCATAGTCGTTACTTTCAGGCAAATATTTTCCCATCTAAATTTCCCTTGAATTCCTTCGGGTTTATTTGCTTTTGTATGACTAGAAACTTCTATATCTTTGCTGACGGCTCTGTTTCAATATTTCTCGTTAAGTGTTTGTATGCGAATGAAGCTGTTTCATGTACACAATTTATAAGTTTCATAAAGGGTATCCATGCTAAAAATTGTGAACCTGTCAAAATTTCCTCGAGTAAATTAGTTATCTCATGCTCCTTGGACCAAAGAATACCGGTGACATATTCTGGGTCCAACATTAAACAACATCCAATGCTTGTATATTGGTAGAACTGATAGCATCACGTACCCTTAGTTTGTCACTTCGTATGCTAAATGTTTCCTTGATTTCCTTACAGATTTTACAGTTCACCTTTCCTCATTTTTTCTTTGATTTGGTTGGTAAGAGAAGAAACCATTTAGCAAAATTACATATTTTAATCGCGGGTATAATACGAGTTAGTGGACCGGACGTGTGAGCCGTGGTGTAGCGTGGTACGGTCATTATTTTCTTTTGTATAACTATTAAAAATGTTTACAATCAGATTATCTACGAAAAGAAGGCACACTTCAAACTGTGTCCCTATGATTTAAAAAATGCCGTTCGCTTTTCAAAAACATGATTCCCAAACTCTTAAAGAGTGATAACATTTTTTTTTTTCACGTTGCTGTAGCTGAGGAACTATCGATCATAATTGTAA
The DNA here is from genome assembly GCA_003012365.1 of Medauroidea extradentata. Classification (NCBI taxonomy): domain Eukaryota; kingdom Metazoa; phylum Arthropoda; class Insecta; order Phasmatodea; family Phasmatidae; genus Medauroidea; species Medauroidea extradentata. Next base: position 52,210 of record PNEQ01036716.1, on the reverse strand, counting down.
AACTAAGCCATAGAAACCTGCAGTGGACATTACCATAAACTTTCCAGAAATAAAATAACAGGGTCATCGCTTGAAGTCTTGTTAAAAAACAGTTACTACGTAAACACTGCACGCTAGTTTAGTCCTTCGCTCCTAGAGGCGATGAGGCGTTTTAACGGACTTCACTGTTAGAGAAAATTCCCGTGAAATTACGGAAAAGTACAGGCAAAAAATTATCCAGAAATATTCGTAAAATAACGGACGCTCAGTTTTGCTTGATAACGGAATCCTCCGTAAAATTACGGACAATCTGTATTCCTCACAAAAATTGAAGTTCTTTAAATTATTGGCACTCTATTTTCCAGAAATACGAAATACTCTTATTTGTTATGTTTATTCGACACCTTGACATACCATTTTGTACCAGGAAATTTTTTTTAATCTGCCGGGATTCGAGCCCACAACCGTGAGATAAGCATGCAGGCACTCTAACCAAGTACCACAATGGCAACGCAGCCAGTGAGCGAGTTCTATGCAGTTGTAAGATACCAATTTGAGTCAAATTTTGTTTTTGACATCCTGATTTTACAGAACTTCATCAGTACCAATATGAAAAAAAGATTTTACTGTATATAAATAAATAACTTTGAATGTGCATACCCACTACCGTAAAACACAGAGGAGGTGTGCGATTTATTTCAATTGTAATAAGTTCCATGTTGTGACATAATGACCGCCCACTGCAGGATAGGTGAAGCGAGGAGATTAGAATATGTGTGTGGCCTCCTTGGAACACTTCAGACACTTACTGGGCGGTTCGACCCTTTGTCCAAGCGCGATACGAGTCCTTGGCTGCGTTGCTCATCGCTCCGCATATCTACTCTTCATTTCGCACCAGTGTGCTTGCACATTAACTCTAGGAGTCGTAGTCATCATTAATACCAGCATTTTTTTTTAAAGAAACACGATAAAATATGCTTTTCAATTGTAGAAACGTATTTCCGTGAAAGTTACGGTGAAACATCCGTAAACTGGCAATACGGACAATATTCCTTTAACGAAAAATTACTGAACCCACTTCCGTACAGTTACAGTAATTTTCTTTAAATACTTCCGTGAATTTACGGAAATGTTAAACAGTTTTGTTATATTCGACTTCTTTCCTCCCTCGTTTCCGTCCCTCGAACGTAAAGAGAAAGAATCGTCCACTGACTCTTAACATCTGTTCTATGGTTGACGTACCTTTGTCTGTTCATCATTGCTCAGAGAAATTGTAGAATATTCATTTACGTCTTTCAATTATTGTTTAGTTGATAACACGCCGGTAACATGATCGACGTCACTTAAAAATGTCTTTCTGTCAATAGCTTATCGTTTGAGTCGTTACCGAAATTTTCCCCATACTGCCACTTCTTTCATCGCCAAATTTTGCTCTGTTATTATGGCACTCGACAAGTTTACGTATCTGTTAGCCACGGTCGTAGAAGAACAGGTCTGGACACTCGCCTATCTAACAATGTATTTTGCTTGACCCCCTTGTTGTGTGGCTGTAGTTCGTCAAGTTACCGAGAATGTCGTACTTTTTGGCGCTGTTTTCCGGGCGGTCGGACTCAAACTCCGTCCACTTTTTTCCATTGTTAAATTTATAAAGTAAATAAAGATTGCTGGAGCCTTTTCATAAAATTGTGAGCGAAGAAAGTATTTCATAAATTGATAAAAAAATACATTTTGATAAATTGTTTATCCTAGCGGAAAGGAAGTGGGCGGAGTTTAGTCCGACCGCCCTAACTCCAGCGCCAATAAAACACAATATTCTCGGTAACTTGGTGAACTACAGCCAAACAACAAGGGGGTCAAATGTCCAGGCGAGTGTCCAGACCTGTTCTTCTATGAACGTGCTGTTAGCTGTTGGTAATGAACTAAATCTTACAGGGTGGTAGAACTACAAATCAAGCAGTAGGGTTCATTGCTTACCGTACTTTTTTCTCCAGGTTTAAAGCAAATGCCAAATCCAACTTTTGTCCAGTTCGAACTCTTACCTGTAATCAAAAATAATATTCATTACCGTTATAGCACAAATACAACTTTAGTTTTTACAATACTGGTCACATTTAAATATATATTATATAACTGCTACACGTGGTAAAACTACAATATCGCACGTAATTATTTTGTGATAAACGTCGAATACGTACGAACTTCAATAACATAGCTCTTAGCGGTAGCCAAAGAGAAACCACACTGAACGTTATTACATTTAGGAAATAAATTACTGTTTCAGTGACACATGCTTGGCGTATGTATAATTATATTCAGGTTTCCTTCCCCGAATGTGAAACCTATATGTGACACTGCCGTGTTATTAATAATATTTGTGATTCATTTTTGTACATTCTCAAAACCCGGCCATGTTTATTTATTCGTTGGCAATACATAACAAGCTCTACTACTCATATTGCGCATAAAAAAACAACTAAAACTATACAGAAGCAGTGGCGGCTCGTGGGTTGTAGCCAGGTAGGGCTGCAGTTGCCAAGAGCTGTACAGGGTTGTGCGCTGGTTGACTCTACAACCACTGACACGCTGATGTGCAGGTGCCCCTTACTACTGAGTGGTCACAACACATCTAGTAGTCGGCCAATATTTCATGGTTGTTGGTCTACGGCGCGTTCATCAAGAATGTTCAGTTCCGACTATGGCAACAACCCACGAGCCGAAATTCGTAACAACAATATTTCTTTAGCATGTCTCCACTGGCAAAACCCATTTTTATAATAAAAATACTTATAAAATGAAGTTTTACATAGATGTGATGTATCTATGGGTTAAATCATTTAAAATTGCATTGTTTTTCCTGCATATCTCGTAACTGCCCCATATTCCAGGGTCCCGCTATTGAAACAATAACATATCAAGGCGAAAGGAAGATTCTGAGATCACTCTTATATCATGTTCATGCAAGAGCGTTAATTATTGGAGACTAGAGGTGGTTATGTTAAGTAACGAGTTTATCATGAGTTGGGGGGGGGGGGATATCAGTTCAAAGCGTTCCGACAGTAACTCGAGTAAAGTTTTCAATGTCCTAAAGCAAATTTTCGATAAAATCATGGTTAACACTGCTCGAGTGCATGGTGAGCTACCGTTATATGAAACCCGCCGAACGGCGCAGTAAAAAGTAAGCAGAAGACATAACTAAATCCAAAATGAAGTGAAACTGTTTGCAATGTGCTTAAAATATCGAAAAAAAAGAAAAAAAGAAACATGAAAAGAATATTATACCACGACACCCATCATCATCATTGCTCAAATTCAAGGCTAAGAGCAATGATACGATGAAAAACTGTACATAGGCATTTTACAAAATAATGCACCGACCGTTCGTAAAAAATTATTTTGCATTTTCAAACAAAAAAAAAACTGGTGATTCTTTCAGTGCAATAGTTAGAAACTGTACGTTTTCTTTGCCACACAAAAAAAGTATGAATTTTTATATCTGCGACAAAACAATATAGGCATTCTTCGATATGAACATTACAGTATGTGGCTATAAAGAAACATTTTCAAAACCACTGCAAAATTACCGGGCGTGGTTTTGACGTGACCCCACTTCGCGATTGTGCTTAATGTAGGCCTAGTATATTAGACACTAACCAAATACCAAGGGATGAAGTTACTGAAGGTATGGACATTGTTGTGTTTTTTACGCCAACCTCTAAGCCAGCGAATTTATCCAATCTGTGTCGCAAGATGGTTGCTGAAACATGCAAGTTACCGGCTCGTTGGGCGAAGGACGACAATACATTATTGTGAAATGGAAATAAAAATTAATATGAGTTCCACGGCTAATCGTCACCATCCGGCGTGTATTACTAAATAAATGGGATAATCATAACTTTTCACAGCTGCTGCAGTTAAGATAATACAGGTAACAGCTGGGTTACGTAATTGGTAGAGACACTGGTAATTAGCGAGAAAAGTTGATTGTTTGCTAGGCTCCAACATGCTATGTATAACACCGAATGTTTTGCACTTATATTGGCTATAGTTTATATAAAGCACTGTGTCCCTCTTCAACAGACCCAATTATAACTGTACAATTTTAACACAGAACGTGTGTGGTTTGCCAGAAAACTGTTCACACGTGTCACGATTAAGATACTACAGTTTATTGGTGACTATGTTAAATATTTTCGCTATTTTCCAGTGTCTCTAGTAATTGGTTGCCGTAATGTAATGCTGGAATGCATAACTGATTGTGGGCGGTTGCACTTGATCTACAACAAACACGGAGTAGGCGGAACGGCTTGGGTGTATGGCTGAGAAAATTGTTCATTCGATGTCGATCGTCAACATCTGTCACGTGTCTAAATTAATAATGGACAAGGGCGGAAAATCAGTAACAAAATTGGGTGAAAGTATTTTGGTTTTAACTGACCTAAATAAAATGTTAAGGCGTGTTACGTAATATTTAGATAATGTTTTCGAAAGATGTTCTTAAATATTCATTGTAAACGTTGGGGCCGCGGCCTCCCACCAAGAGGATACGGGCTGGATACCCGGCGGGGTCGGTTCCAGGATTTCTACATATGCCATATGAAAATAGTGCCGAACGATGTTAACTGACCGTCGGGTTTTCTCGGGGATCTCCCGCTTTCTCCGCTTATCTCATTCCGTGGCTTCTCCGTTGCCGGACCTTATTCCATGTAATCGTTCCGAGTATGCAGATGCGTACGATCTCCCAGTAATAAATTTGCATTGCGGGGTACGATAACCTGGCCCCCAGGTATCCTTCTCGTACGGTAGTTAAATAACTCGTGATTCAACTGTACCGACATGTTGTCCGCTAGCCACAATTATAGTAATAGACGTATAGCGTCGGAGAATGTGTCTGCAACATCTGTAAATTTAAGGTGTTTGTTAATAAAACTCTCTCATTAAGTGATGGAGTGGTAAATTTATATGTACACGACAGATAACAAAGATCTATTTCTTATGCAAGATCACAGTGCACAGTGGTCGGCAGCCAATGAACATGTTTGTTTATAATTTGCTTTGTTTATCCTAAAACTCAACTTAGAGTGAATGGAGAATAATTCAGATTTAGAGTGTATCTTAGAATTGCCGCCTCTTGGTTGCCGTTATTAGAGACTGGAAAAATTCACGAAAAGATGTTTGCATACATCCGCCGTTAGTTGTGCGGCAGCTACGTTGGCATGACTGCACGGTGCTACGCCAGGGCAGATAAGCTAAGAGCCGTTCACGCACGCGTACTGCTGTTTACAGACTAGCGGCGCGCATCCTTACATTCCTCGCGCCGCAACTATAGTACACACTTGCACAAGGACAGCTCACTGACTAAACATCGTAAAACATTCCTCCAAACAGCCGCACGCCTTCCGGCTAGACTGCTCCTAGCCACCTGTGTTTACCATTCCTGTACGAACGTCACCCCCGGCCCTGATTAGAAGACACGCCGACACGCTGGATAAGTCCCTGCAACCAGCCGCACATTCAACATCGCAGAGCATTCCTCTACATTACCACTGAATACAAACTGTTGTAACTAAGAGGTACGAGTATTTCTTATATCGATTCTAGATCAGGCTGAACGTTAAGGGGGCGGTTCACCTCAGTTTTCAACGTCTTTTATTATTTTTATATTTGAACCAAATATTTTTTTCCTATTCTTTAGACATAAATTGTGACTAAATCTTCTTCTTAGGAAATTTCTGTATCTCTTATAGTTTTTGTGTAATGAGTCGTAAACGTCAAAATTTGCACTTTACGGTTTTATGCACGCCACTAAAATCAACTGACGTATCAAACCGAAAAAAATTCACAGCGTATAACAATGTTGAAGGCTGTGATCTGACACATATTAAAACAATTATATATATATATATATATATATATATATATATATATATATATATATAGTTTTTAAATTTTTTAAAAAATTTTGAAATTTTAAAATTTTCATTTAAACATTCAGTATTTTTTTTTATTTGTGGTTTTATGTATGTCAAATCATATCCTACTACAGCCGTAAAATGTGTTTTTCATTAGCCTATTCCGTGATTTCTCCTGAACCATTTCAGATAGTGAGGTGATTTTTTTTTTAATGATGCTTAAGTAAATATCTAAAAACTATTTTTACAATTTTTCCAAATTCGTTCTGGAAAGCTCTCTAAAAATATAACGTGTTTTTAATGTTAATCCCACTTATCTCCTAAACTAGTGGAAATATTGAAATGGTTTTTCTTCAAAATAAATCTTACGTATACATAAAAAAATGTAATTTCAGAATTTTTCGAAATACGTCCTTGAAAGCTGTTAAAAAAATATAATGTGATTTCAAATAATCATCTGTACCGCTTATACCCGTTGAGATATCGAGATGATGTTTTGATAAGAATGAAGCTTATGTAAATATCTACAAATCATATTCAGGTTTTTATGAAATTCGAAAATTAAGTGGATGAAAATCAGTCAAATGTTAGTCTCCCGAAAAAAGAAAATGATCACGGTAAAATAATTCAACAGTTGTTACTTTTTGCCAACATACTCATAAATAAAACCTCTTTGGGCTGTAGCCTGTACATACGAAAGAATTATCACGGCCTTGCTTTAAGCATTCACTCAGGTATTGTATAAAGTTTGGGGTGTGGGTGGGGTGGGGTTACGGGTTCGTATCCCGTGCAAGACTTTGCGATGGGAATTACTATGACATCATACGAGCATACTGCGCGCGCTCTTTACACTGAGCTAAGACAGTTAATTATAGTTCACTGTTATTGAGTACGCTAGCTGTTAAATGCCTTCATCACTTATTGTATCCAGAGTTACTGTTTACAATACATAATTTCACGCGGGCAACGCCGCAGCCGGCCGGCTAGTTAAAGATAATTATAATATATTTTTTTTATATTACTTTAAATAATTGAAGGGCATGGGGGAGACGATAATAATCCACTGCCGTAAACAGGGGTTACTTTGACCATTTTCGGGGTTACTTTGACAATTTAACATGTTAGTTTTTGGGGTTTCTGGCAAATAAACAGATAATCTGAGCCGAGTATTTTAAATAATTCCTTTTATGCTTATAGCTTATGCTTGAAACTTTCGTCAATAAATAACATAAAAAACCAAAATTTTGAGTTGTCACGACTGAGTTATGTACATGTAAAGATAAGGTACAATTTGACAAAGAAATTTTATTAAAATTGTTATTGTTTATAAATTATGTATTTAGTTACTATAGTATAGGACCAATGAAGATAAGCAACTATAAATAATATGCATACATATATATATAAATTTATATATAAATTAATGGTGTAATGAGATACGAAAGCAAGGCCTGAAATATAATAATCACTGCACTTTGCTGCCATTTTGGGGCCATATTGGTTAATCTCTCACACCGGAACGTAAAGTGTGAGATCACCATCGTGTTTCTGCATTAAACTCTACTGTATATATATATATATATATATATATATATATATATATATATATATATATATACGTACATATAAACCTCGGTAACCGTTGTCTTTCCCAATACGCTTCAAACGTAAAGTACTAAACGTAATATTTGCTGTGTAATGCTTGGTGTACAAAAGGTTGAACTAATTGTGCGTCACGTCAAGTGAGAGGTGCAATGAAAGGACTGCAGTGACCTTGACAGTGTGCACGGTGGCCAGCGCGGCCACTGCCGGCGGAAGCGGCTGATAACTGCGGTCGAAAACAACGGGACAACCACTAACAAACCACAACACTGTCTTCCCTACAGTACGCGCACAAACAGCAGGCGATATCGTTGCAATATAATGTGAACTTACCAACATCAAGTATTGAAACACAGTTCTGTGAGCAGAGCCTGAAATGTCAAAAATATATGTACGTCTTCTTAAAACCTTGCAGCGAACTATAAGTAGCGTATAAGTTGGTTGACTGTTTAAAAATTCTACCAACGGAATACTCTCATAAATTTACCTCGCAGGCAAATAATTTTAAACATCGAAATGTTTGCAAATAAAGCCAAATGTGTATAAATTCCAATGCTTTTACAGGTTTTACTCTAAATTATGCGATAGCACATTCATTATTATAGGTATATGTTTGAAAAAACATTAAAAAATTTTCTCTTAAACACAAATGGGCTGTGTCTGTCTAATTTTAATCCACGTAGATTCACACGGTTAGTTTTACACAACATAAACGTGGTTTAATACGTAGACAATTACATACAATGGCATTTAATGGGGAACGTTAGGTAATTTTCTTTATTTTTAAGTTTTCGAGCCACAACATTGATTCAGTTAAACTACTTGACATAAAAAATGAAATATTTCTCATACAAAATCATTGCAAGGGACTTATAGGTTATGTTTCAAGAATGATTACAAATTCGATATAAATTAACATCTTGCACTACTATGTTCTCCAAAATGCATCACAAACATCTTCTACGCATTAAGATTGCAACGTTTACAACAAAATATTTTACAACAGATGTTATTGCAGAAAATCGATAAATTAAACTTAGCATCTAGCTCTCCCCTTTAATAGCCTACACTGTAGATAACAATACAAAACAACGGTTATTTTGAACCCTGTGCAGGCAGGTTGTTACAAAACTGCATGTTTACTACATGGGTACAGTTCCCATATCTAGAAGAACAAAACTAGTTACATGAACATAGGTCTGAAAGTGCACCACTTCTCCACTACTGTTCAGAGTGCATGATGTTTAGTGCAAAGCGCGACGGGTGGATCGTACGGAATGCCATCACAGCGATTACTGGTGGCTACATACCTGACGAGTCGTTTTTATTTTGACAGTACGTATTGTCTAATATAGCATTCAACAGTAGGTAGCATGAGTCATCCTGCGCGCTATATGTTGCACGTCACGTGATCTGCAGTCTACAGAAACTGTGCATGGATCCGTGTCCACGTAACATTAATTGTTTCTCTATAGACGTGATGCTATTCCCCAAAAACATATATTTGTAACAATAGTTTGTAAATCTACCACACGTGCGTATAGGAGAGCTAAGAAAGTAGGCATAGTAGAATCGTTTTCCAGACGTCCATGGTAGCATTCCTAATTTTTTTATAAAACAGTCAAATGTATACTAAAGTCACCAGACGTGTATTGGAACAATTAGAAAACTTTGAATATTTACTAGGCGGAAGTACGGTAACTATCCCATACTGCGTTTAGGATAATTACTTCCTAAACATTTTAGGGATTTTTTTTTACAGCGTTGACATTAAATTTTGCAACAACCTGTGTAATAGGCCCATAAAACACTGCAATTTCAACGAGTCATATCTAATAAGCACACATTCTAACTATAGTTGTTTTCACTACAAATTGCCTGGAAAAAAAAATACGCACCAGGCAGGCATGTCTCCCAGCCGGTAATGTAGAACGAGTGGTAGGTTATTATTATGACTCAACATACGTTACACCCTTCCAAAAGGCAAAATTGGTCTGTCGCTTCTTATGACCACTAGATTGCACGTGTGGCCAGTCTGTAGTTAACTGCTTTCTACTGCGTGTATCAGTTGTAATCATCTCGTCTGAGCAGAGTTGCGTTTCAATTGCTGGACATTTCGACGTCTAAACTACGATGGAAATGTTCCACGGACTATTAAAGTAGTCGTCTGCCAGGTCGCTGTGCGGTGAGCAGAGCTTAGACCGTTACAAGATTACTCGAAAACTATTAAACGAGCATAAGTGATATCTGCCAAGGAATAGCTAGTGTATACCCATTTCAGGTTCACAATAACTCATTAAAGGGTGCTCCCTGCCAAATTTAAATTTTTTAAATAATTTTTATAACTGTACGAGACATGCTTTGTTTTAAAGACATAGCCTATATTGATACCACTTTTTACATAAACGTCAATTATATAGCTTTCATGGCTTTTTAATAATGGCAGGTCAAAGCCCAAATTTACATTAAACGGTTTTATACAAGAAAATAATACCGAATTAATTATATTCTGTATTTTAAAAATAAAATTGCTAAAATTAATATAAAAATTGCTAACATTTTGCTATTTTTTTAATATACAAAAAACTTAAACGCTGTTTTTTTGTGCACGCATTGACGTAGTCCGTGTCACTGTTCTTCACTGCGAATTATTTCAATTGCGTAAGTAAGCTGGTTTTCGTTTCTTACATGAAAGAAACCGTTGTATGAAAAATTGACTTTGACGCAGCATTACGCAAAAATTATGAGAGTTCGAGGAAAACGCCGTTACTGTAAAAAAAATAGTCACGATACATGCCTATAAATCAAACCACATCTCGTACAAGCATAATAATTAATAAAATTATTAAAATTTTGCATGAACTCCCTCCTTAAAGCATATTTTCTAGCGGCCGAACATGGGCGGAAATGACTGTTTTTGCGGTCCTTTTCAGGTTTGAAAATCTTGACGCAGAAATTTTCAGAACGCCTAGGCATGTACAGTACACATTTACCTTTACTATTACGTCATAAATTTGACGTGAACCAGCGTCCACGTTCCTATTCTAGACCGTTTGCTCTGCTGTCCTCCCGAGCGAAGGTCCTGCACTCGCGACCCGACGAGGCTACTCCAAGGGTTACGCCATGCAAACCTGTAGCCTTCCACTCACGCTGGCATTGTGTGCAGAATATAGGGAATATATTAATTAAAGGCCACACCTGCTTAAATAAATGTATTTCCCGGGAAAACCTACGAGTGTGAGAATCATGAGGCGTGCGTACTGCGGTAGTGCCAACATAATACTTATCGCGGCGTCTGTTTTTGTTTTTAGTTATTTACTTATGTTAATTATTTTGTACTTAATTTTCTTAATGAGCGTGTATTGCATGCATATAATTTTAGTTTCTATCTGTTTCTGTGTGTAAGTTTTGGCGGGCAATGCCGCGCTACTAGAGCGCGTCCCGCCACTTTGTCGGCAGTCCTGCCACAGACCACAGACTAAATAGTAATACAGACGTGAAATGACGTGGCGGCTCGCTTGATAATTGCGAACTCCGCCGCTTATTGGCTGCCCGAATCCGTTGATACCTGCTCCGTTTATGTTTGGCTCCTGCATGTTACGGCAGGTTTCCTATTGGCCTGGCTGCCGGCTAGCAGGGCAGCCGCCTTACGCTCATTGGCGGTAGGTATTTCCGCCATGTTGCTGGCCAGGAACGCCATTTTGCTGGCGTGTGTGACTGAGTTCGCCGAACTACCAGCTATTTCACTTCTGTATTCCTAAATATTCTGTGCCCAGACATTCAAGGGAGCACATGTGCGGGAGGTTCGCTCCGGGACGCCATCTGTTGTTCGTTCGTGTCTTGTGATCTGTTTAATAGTAAAGTATTAAAACGGTAGTAGAAACCTGTATGTGTATACACTTTCATTTTTACATGCCACGGCCGCTTCATGTACAATGCTGACAGTGTGTTCCTGGCGTCGCCCTGGCCATAACAAAGGCGCAACACATCGCCAATCACTCGCCAAGCAACAGTGACGCTGCCGTCGACCACGCCCTGAGGTAAAAGAGTCTCTGCTCGAGTTTCGCCGAGCTCCTCACATTAGCGAAACTGGTGCCTAAAGGGTTTTCTCCGTATTCTTCCCTGACATATTATACTTATAACCGTCCCCCTGCTTCCTCAAGTCGCGTCATAAATGGATAGGTCACCTCTAAACGTCTCATAGAGGCTAGTTGTCAGTGAGAAGACTTGCGCCTGGAGGCTAGGGAGAGGGGTGACGCGTGTGCTGTGTCGACTTTACCCATTCCGCATTTCTGTGCCTCGAACGCGCAAAACTCTTCCACCTACTGTAGACAACCTGGACATCATCCTGGACAGTTCTGACGAAAGCAGGAAGGGTTGTGACCCTGTGTTCTCGCGATCACTTGTACTTGCTCATCTGACACGAATTGTAAACTATGGAAACTAGTCAAAATAATTAACGCTTCGGTCGAAATTAGGTAAATAATACGACAAATAATTATGAGAGAAAGTTATCCTCCCTCACTTGTGCTCGCTGCCGTAATCTTGCCTTCTGAATCAATTCATTTTCACAAACGGGTCCGTATTCTGTGGCAACAATGTTTTACCACCGACAACAGGCAAGACATAACGTAAGACACAACTTTGTATATTTTCAAGAATTTGAACTGCCCGGCTGCTATTGTTGGTACGGGTCCGCGGGGGTGTACTGGCCGACAACTCACCCAGCCCCTCCCCTCACCACTCAAAAAGTGTGATAAGATTCGATTACAGGCGTGATCGCTCACGATTTCCGCGCGTGTATAGTAAGGTGGTGGACGTTTACACTGGTCGACGGATTTTTCGTTCCTGGTGAAACGAAACATATGCGATACCGAATTTTGTGCCTGTGTTTACCCCGCTAGATTACATAGCCAAATAATCGCTCGCAAATATGAAAAATATATTGACTCAGAACCATTTGAAAACGTGGCCGCGACGGAGTAGTGGAGCCTACTCCCGTAGCGTAGTTGGCTGCACATAAACTTCCTACACGAGACATACTGGGTTTGATTTCCTGACTCGGCTGGGTGTAAATATATGTGCGTCCCGGTTGGTCACTAAAATTTGTCTCGTATTATCTGTCTGAATACAAGTAGGATCACATGAACTAGAAAGGTTAGAGTGTTTTACGGCCCTGTAGCTAAATATCTCAAAATCCGACGTTGGTGAAGTGAGGGGAAGGGACAACACAACAATAATGCCCGAGTCAGGATTCGAACCCACGACCTCTCGTACCGTAGACCGGCGTCTAACCGAATACGCTACGGAAGTTCCGACTCAAATCCAGAGGCCGCTGGGCTGAAGATCTCAGTCGGGGGGGGGGGGGGCATAATAGTGGGCGAAATCCTGGAATGGGTGGCCCTGGGCTCTCTCGCTAGCCTATGCTACTCCTTTGGAAGGTGGTTGGAATCACAGTTGAGTTCTGCTAAGGGGACGGACCGCCTGCATCTTACGTCTTCGTTATTTTGCAACGGGTAAAAGCTAACAAGAAAAAATGACTTACTTACGGGAGCAGCTACAGTGGCAACACAAGTAGCAAAAACCATATCGTATGTATTCAAAAAAGTGAATAAAATTATAAACTATGCCATGTCAACATGAAGAAAGCAATACAATCTCTCTATTCTCTGATGTATAAGAACAGCCATATACAATCTGAGATGGATCAATCCACTTTCATTTATTAAGACATAATTCCTGATCAAAACATGCCGCGCCCGGAACAATAAACTTGTAGAAATATATTACTGACAATAAGCAGTGCAGCTCCAACATTCCGGTTCAATTGTATAGCCTACAGTTTCGAGTAAGCAATGAAAAAATGTACACGCCACGTTAGACAGAAACACACACGGTATAAACAAGTAAAATAATTAGATTTGTCAACATTAAGATTTATGATCCTCACACAAGAAACTTGTTGAGTATTCTTGTATACATATTCACACTCATTACACACGCATATGCAGGGTCGTAATCTGAGGGGGGAGTTAGTGGGGGCCAGAACCCCCTCCCCTCCTTAGCCGTCAAGAATTGAAAAACATTCACATAAAAAAATCTGGAATGTTTTCACATGTAGAAATTTCGATATTTAGTTACGCATACAGTTCAAAATAACCCTATTTTCACCCTGAAATCCAACATTTTCTCGGGGGGAAGACGCCCGAACTTCCATTTCAAATGGGTGGAAAATTTAAAACATTTCATTTTAAAAAATCAATGATATTTTTAATAGTAGCATTTCCTCTATTTTTAGTTATGAAATTTTCCCGGTGGAGGAGCCCTGCCCTCCTCTTTAAAGCGGCTGAAGTTTAGTAACATTTCATATTTAAAAATTAAAAATATATGTTTACCATTAACATAGTCGATTTTTACGTACAAAAACTGCTAAAAAATTGCACCTTAAATAAATCCCGAAATGTTTTCAGAGGAGGACCCCCGAACCACCATTTCAAAGGGGTGGAAAATTAATAACATTTTATTTCAAAAAATTAAAAATATTTTCACCAGCAACATATAATCTATTTATAGTTACTAAAACTGTTAAAAATAGCACTATTTAGCACCTTAAAAGCCAAATTTTTTGTGGAAAGAAGCTCTAAAGGGGTGGCATTTTGGAAAATTTCACATTAAAAAATGTATATCCTTACGAGTGGTATATTTGATATGTAGTCATGAAAACAGCGATGATAGCGCTATATTGCACCTTAAAATCCAAATTTTTCCGTGGGAGGGCCCTAGGACCCCCTGCTTTAAAGAGGTAGTCGGTGTTCCTTACACAAATCCTGGCTATGCGCCTGCACATGTGCATATATATATATATATATATATATATATATATATATATATATATATATATATATATATATATAACTTAGTATACCCTACATCGTGATACTAAAGCTTCGCATTTCGGTAACAGAAATATGTTTAACCATTTTGACTGTGATGTTATATTTGCTACATTTGTCACTTATTGCAGAATCTACAAGTGCCTGCTTTCTGTTGGTAACACAGTCAACCCGGTGTGCAGAGCCTTCATAAATTTTTAAAGCCCACAAAGCGATTAATCGCTTTATTAAGGTATACCACGATATACGGTCGATTTAACCCATATATATATATATATATATATATTTGTTTACTCTATCCTGCAGACGTGTTCCTCTCAAAACGTGCTAAATATTAAGTACATCATCCCAATAATAGTATACCCTTTTGTAGTGCTAGTTATAAGACGACTTGAGTTCACTCTACTGAGCAAAAGTACTAGTTCAAAGAAGTATCTGTAAGTCTCTGACAACCGATCAAAATGGACATAAGGTCTCCGGCTGATATTATACTTCGCCCTAACTAAAAATGTATTTGTGACAGAATAACTTCCCGAAAATGATCCCCTACGAGGATGGTATTTTATGAGTGCGTACTTTCAGCACATATGACTTGTTCACTGCAGTGGGTAGGGCCGAAGCAGTGACTGTGCAGGTTTTTCTAGCTTATTACCTTGTTTAAGCGTGTATCATCATTACACAATTGTATCGCAACGTATGTGTCGTAACCATTATTTTGCCATTTTTTATAACATCGCACAACCCGTAGAAACGTGTAGATGCGATTGTTTTAGATAGTCTTACTGTTACCCCGTAAACAAACATTGATGCATGTATAATATACTTACATGAAGTAGGTTATATAAACATGTGTATACAGGAGTAGCGAAGCGTGATGGCCGTATTCCAAGCAATCTCTATTACGACTATACTCTTTAAGCATAATAAATGGCGAATCCAGGGGGGCAGGCATTGTCATTTTATGTATAGTTTATCCCTAAAATATTATAAATTTTTAAAGACGTATATTAAATTTTTGTAGCACGATTTTACACCTTAAATACTAAATTTTCACGAGGGAGAACCCCCGGACCCCTTTCTTTGACGCGGGGTATGGACATGGCTACTTTTTAAGGAATGTGCCCCCATCCCCTCCTACACAAAAAAAACCTAGAGCTGGATCTGCCCCTGAGCACAATGCATAATGAATCTGCTGGTCATACCCAATGAATGTGAGTTTCTGAGACTTAGGGCTCTAATTGAGGAATTCATTCTTCGTCTCTTGCACGCTACTGGTTCGAGACTCTGACATTACAATGATTCCACACACAACTCAGAGAAGACTGTTCTGGAACACTCCAGGCTTCGCCACTGATTATTTGCGGTAAATAAACCCGTATAAACACAGATATAATATGTATGTTACTAGGGGTTGTATACAAATCATTGTAAAAGTACTTGTGCTATTTTCCCATGGCATGTGTGTGCGTAAATAGTTATGACACAGAATAAATAATGCTTACAGAAGCGACAAGGTAAGCTTTTCCATTGTTGTTATCGTACAATCTCTCGGGGAGTACAGGAAGGTAAACAAACCCATGTGGAATTTGATACATTGGTTTAAACAACCGCTTAATTTGAATAAATACATAATTTGTTAGTATCTCATTTACATATTTATAAATCGCAAATGTGACGTTACTTACGTATCAGTTTCCTCACAGATAATAAAATAAGGCCTATTATACTTTAGTATAACCAAACTTCTGCGAACTCCGACGCCATGGCAATCCAAAGAGAAAACGAGTACGATAAAAACCACGCCTTGTCGCTTCTGTAAGTAAATATTTATTCTGTGGTTGTGATCAACATTGTCGTAGGAACTGCCAAGACCCCACGCGCGAGCTCAGTCGTGGCGGGGGCGAGTCCTAGATCCTGACCAGCGACGACCAGATCGGCGCTGGCGGGCCGGGACTGGACTCCAGAAGGACTGACGTGGGCCGAGACGAGGCCGTGAAGGGGCGGGACCTGGTAGCACAGCTGGCCAGTGACGTCACTCCCGCAGGTGCGAGCAGCTTCCAGGAAGACCGCGACTTCGGCCACGGCGCGGCCAGGTGCGCAGGCTAGCTCGCGTCGCCAGTACACAACGCCCCTTGATTGCACCCTTACCCCCTGACGTAAGAATAGCAAGATGACGTGTGATGTATTTTAAGACTTATTTTGGGAGTCATATTACGACACTGGGGTTTTCAACATTTGTATTCAGTGGTGGAACAACCGTTCTGGGATGGGGTGGGGGGAGTGGGAAGTTTTACAAACCCCAACCCCTTCTTCCTGAATCCATGAACCTGGGGTAAACCTGAAACAATATACCTGTCTACATAGAAATAATGTTACATATTCTATAGTATAGTAATACAATACATAAATTAAAGTCATTTTATCTCCGGCACCGGCAATGCTGATTTCGGTTTTCCATTGTTTCTTGAAATCGCTCCACGCGAATGCAGGTATGTCCATTAGCACAGGCCATGGCCGACTCATCTTCCTACTCCTGTCAGTGCACCAAGTTGTGTTATTTGATTTTTATTAAACTGCAAGATATAAATACTATGCTTAGATTTCCACTGTTAAGAAAAGTTTGTTTTTAAATATTTGGGGGTTTCACGTGCCCTAGAACAACTGAAGGCCTTGGTAGAGGAACACAGGGAAAATGGGGAAGCAATCGGGCAGGGCTTGTTTTAAGGAACCGTCCCAGCATTCGCCTGGAGTGATTTTGGGAAACCATGGAAAACAGAAATCAGGATCGCCGAGGACGGGTATCAAACCCAAGTCCTCCCGAATGCGAGGCGAGTGTTTCACCAACTGCTCCACCACGCTCAGTATTTTATGACTACACTTTACTTGTTCATATAGAAAGTTCGTACTGCAATGTATGGATTCTACCTATGCTACTATTGTCATATGTTAAATTAATATTAATAAAATGTTTAATAAGGAACAAATGAAGAAGAATTTATAGGTCATTAGGGATAAAGAGAGAATTAAAATTGTAACCTTTGAAAAATATCAGTAGCCGTTACTGCACATAATTCTACATTTGCACTAGTTCTCCCACTGCTTGTATGGTTGGCAGCGATTAACCGAATGTAAAGGTCCCGCAGCGTAGGAAAGGTTTTGAGAGAGAGGCGCAGCAGACGTGAAATGGTATCTACTGCGCAGCTACCCGCCCCACATTTCCCTTCCCAGACCTGCTGGTTAGGGGAGGAGGAAACTTCTCTGTGCGTCACCAGGGCCTTTCTTAGCTCGCGTGACCTGTAGTTCAGTGTATTTCCCTATTGAAATACAACAATACTTATATAAACTAAATAAAAATCGTTATATCTGTATTTCATATAATTAATTGACTTCTCTAAATCAAACTATTTAGGTTCCTACCTGTCCTACACACGCAAATATCAAGTGACGTGCCCAGAGAAGTTAGACATGTCCCGTCGTCAGCCGTTGCGCGCGGAAAAATACGAACTGGATTAAAATAGAAATCTAACAGGGTTTTTTTTAGTGCTCACTTAATCCTGAACCACTTATACCACTGCGAGCTATACGGGCTGTTTCAAGAAGGGCGCAGTGATTATAGAGGCGAGCCTTTTCATAAAGGCTATCAGGGCTCGATTCCCTGCAGAGACAGTCCCCCGGTTTTTTTCGCATACGAGAATCTTGGCGGGCACCGCTGTTGGCCAACAGGTTTTCTCGGGGTAGCTCCCGTTTCTCTTGTTATTCGCATTCCGTTGTTTCCCCGACGTACATCTTCATTTCGCGACATTATTTTGGAGTTTAACTAGCATATCCTTACGTGCACCCAGTCGGAAGTCTGTTTTCTAGGTAGGGACCTCGAATTTTCGTCAAAATGATTCCTGTATCAGCTTATTTCATTGCCCTATAGCTCCGTAGGTTCTGCAATAACTTCTGTTCTAAAATATTTTTGGCAAATATGGCAATGTTGAGGCGTAGAAGATATTTGTGATTAATTTTGGAGATCATAATAGTGTTATATGTTCATCTTATATTGGACTTGTAATCATTCATGAAAGTTAACCTATAATTCCCTTGCAATGATTCTGAACGGAAAATTAATGAAAGATTCCAGTATTATTTATGGCAATTGGTTTATCAAGAATATGCATTATGTCTTATCCAAGAGCAATTTTTGATAACACAACTTCAATAAACGCTATGCCTCGAAAATTGAAATACAAGAAAATTATCTAACACTCCCCCTAAAACCTTCCCACCAAAAACAGGAAACCAATTAATGTATCAGAATATGCGAATACTTGTCGGGGCGACATGTCACTGAAGACGGATAAAGTCTTATTCACTGGAAACCAAACCCGGCTACAGCTGCTGCATGCACCTCGTGATCACAATCTTGTTACCAGTTATACACAGATTTCCATACTGTTGTCGCATGAACACGTGTTTACTGGGTGGCTGGTTTTAAGATGACGCGTTGACGTCCCACTCGGACCCACCGCCTATAGTCTGTCTCATGTAACTTTTCCGTATTTTGACATTTCTCTTCTGAGAAATATGCCTGGCATTCCATTGTTTGGAGCCTTAAACATACCTGGCTTCCTGGAAACGCACTGTCTCCTTGACCCAGTTTACAGTCGCAGTTATCAGAAGTGAACTTACATGAGATAGACTATAGTTAGAGGTACGTCAATTTCGCGGATTCATCTGGCAGCAGCCTAGACTTGTCAGTCCTATACACCCACTGGCCACACTCGATTATCTATTGGCTTATAACTGTACAAGCAAGTAGCAAGCGATAGCATTTCGCATTATTTCCTTATTTATTACTGGTTTGCAGTAGTCAAACGCGTTTCGTAACAGCTACCAGCAAGTGGTGGAGCATTGCAAAAATAAATTTAGGGATGTTTCTATACCTCCCCCTACAATTAACAGTAAAAAAACTTTAAATCTTATAAGAAGATTAAAAATATTCTGACCAGTATAATAATCAACATTTCAATGTTTCCGCTAGTAAATTATCTACTTGGCAACAAAAAAAAAAATCCTTCGAATTATGATGAGTAGTTAAAATTTTATCCACGATGGAAGATTCCAGTCGTTCGCTCGACATCTTACCTTTCTATGCCTCTTAAGGTGACCGCATCGGTGGACGTATTTTGCGCGATCGAGACCAAAGAGTGTGGGAGCAGTAAGGACGACTCAGCACGCATATCACACCTTACTCTAGCCTTTGGGCGCAAGTCAATGAACTGTGCAGTCTTCTCGCCGACAACTTGCCTCTGTGAGACAGTCAAGAGTAATCCTATAAATTTATGCATAATAACAAAGATAAATGTGTATTGAACACACCTATGCATATATATAAAAATTTTCTAGTTTTTTAAAAATTTTTTTGTTACTTTTAGAATGGTTTTTTAATACAAAGTATTTTGTATTGGGTTTTTATTTACTTTAAGAGCTAGCACACAGCATTAATATTTACTGTGTATTATTTCGTTTCATTATGTTGATTGGTTTTCGGGGGGTGTACGAACTAAAAATATGCAAATTTCGACTCTGAATTGCCATTGCACTATGGGAAAACTGGCTGAGCTAAATTCCTTTTGTAAGATGATAATGTGCAAGTAACGTCTACAAAACAATCAATGTATAATACAAATATAAAATTGTGAGTTTTTCCTTCTAGAACGCTTCTAAGATAGTTGGTCCCGCACGCCTAGCGTAGTAGGAGCAGGCAAGGCGGAGGCTGGCCGGGCAAGCTAGGGTCGTCTACCCGCCGCCGGGGAAACCAGGTGAAGGACAACACAAGCTCGTCCAAGGTCGCGCGACACTAGCGCTCCTGCCGGCCGGCCGCCCGCACTACTGCGCCGCCGCGCGTCCCTACTCTGCCGTCCCCACTTCTATTCCCTACTACACTGACGATTATATTAGTTCAGCCTTGGTTTAATTACACCCATCTTTACAGTGGCGGCTCGTGAGATGTTGCAAGGTAGGGTTGCACACAGTCACTTCTGATTACCGTACCGTATACCAATCACTAACGACCTGCAAATTTCAAGTTTATATGTGGGGTGGACTGTCTATAAGTAGGGACCCTTGATTTTCACGGAAAGAACTTCGCCCCACTTTGATTCGTGTCTTACGTGAACATCTGCAGTTCTGCTTCGTGGTCAGTGATTGGTTGTTTTAACTGTCACGAGCCTTGGTATTCTACCGGTAAATCATAGACGCGTGGTGTTGCAGGAAAGTTATTGTAATTGGCTCAGTCAACTGAGATACGGCTCTTCACACATACACGCTGCCAATAACCATGAAGCAGGATTGCATACGTGTACGTAAGGCATTGAAACATAGTGGGGCACAATTCTTTCCGCGAAAGACAAGGGTCCCTCTATAAGTAGAGACCTGCAAAGTTCGCTTTATTTTCTGACATCTGAATAGACTCCAAGTGACTATAGGCTCGTTCGACGTCTCCCGCTGGCCGATATTGTCGTGACTTGCCTCGGAGAATGCTTACACGGTAGACAGGCCAATCTCTGTAAATACGCAACACACGTAAATAGCAACACGAAAAAGTTAGTGGTCAATTGATAGAGCCGCGATTTTATGGCGAAAAGATTTTTGCAACATTTGGCTTCGATGCGTCATGTGCACACCTGCAGCTCTGCTACATCGTCTGTGGTTGGATGATTTTACTCTCACTTGCCTTGGCAAATTATAGACGAACAAACTCACAATAATCTTATTCTGATTGGTGCAGTCAAATGAGAAACGTGTCTGGACAAAGACACGCTGCCAATAACCTTGAAACAGAACTGCCGATGTGCACGTGAGTCACTGAAACAAAGTGGGGCAAAAATCTTTTCGCGACAAAATCGTGGCCCTACCAATTGAATATGAGATTATGCTCGGTTATATATAGGAAAGTGAAATTTAGTCTGCTACCAAATGATAACGCGAATTTTGCATGTATCTAAATATAAATTACTTTGTGCTCGTATTTCCGCTGTTGGCCGACAATGTGTGTTGGTGAGTGCATGTGTGTGTATGTGTGTGTGGGATGAGATTTAAGGCCTTTTCCAAACAATGAAATACGATCAGCTGCAGAAACACCCACTAACCTGCAATGCAGGCATACAAAGATAAGGAGGCCAGGTGCCGATAACGCCATATAGTATGTTCGGGTGAGTTGGTACAGGCCAGTGAATTATGTCCTGTAGACAAATAATAACACGAAATTCGCTTAACTCTACTGATAGTTTAACTTTACTAGTTCACGTCAATAAATCACGTTTTGATAATAAATTAACTCGTTAAAGCAACCGTGAACGTCAATAGGAAGGTCAGCTATGAAATACTTGTAATTGTACTAGGTCGTTCACGATAAAGTGAGCACTTTATAAAGATTTATTTCAGCTGTTATGCATTCATCTTTACTATTTTTAATATGAAATATTCTATGTTAGTAAACACCAGTGTAAACGTTTCAACACTCTCAAAAGTTAACAAATTTTGGCACAATAAAACACATCATTAATTAATTACAAGTTCTGTAGAGTACTCAGTTTATAGTGAACAGACTATATCTAAGATGTACATCCCTTTAACCAGCAGATTGTTTGTAAAAAAATATCAAATGAAACTCTGTACTACGCTACCATTAACTAATTATCCATCCCGGTGTTAAAATTAACTTATTAGGAAAATGAAACTAAATAAGTAATTTGTACATGTCAGTAATTATTCTGAGTAAAATAATTAGTGGACTCGTCGAGAATCAAATCAACATCTTTCAGATCGTTAATCACGCATTTTGCCACCAGACCAAAACATCTTGCATACTGTACTCTTGTTTCTAATTAATCATTTTAAAATATTACACTTCCTTCATTTTATAAAGCGTCATTTATATTAACATTAATTTAATTGCAGTAAAATATTTACCAAATGCCCAAACATTGTATGTAACTGTATGACTTCCGACGAATTCATGATTTTGATTGGCTACGAAATTTTCCCACAGATTTTTTACAAAGAAAATCTTTGTAACTTTACAGACAAATATGTATTTTCACAAAAGTTTTTGTTAAAGTACAAAGAAATCCCTTGTAAAGGTAACAAAGAATGTTTAAAGTGTTGAGTTGGTTACAGCCACGATTTTGTCGCGAAACGATTTTTACGCCTTTTTGTTTCCAATACCTTACGTTCACATTGGCATCTCTACTTCTCAGTTACTGCAGCGCGTCTTTGCTCAGACATGTATCTCATTTGACTGCACCAATCAGAGGAAGACATTTGTGGCACCATACGCCAGTAGAATCCCAAGACCAGTAAGATTTCAAACATATAGTCAGTAACCATGACAAAGAGACCTGAAAATTTCGCGGGTTCAATCATTTGTAGGTAGAGGTACGTCAATTTCGCGGATTCATCTGGCAGCATCCTAGACTTGTCAGTCCTATACGTCCACTGGCCACAATCGATTATCTATTGGCTTATAACAGCACAAGCAGGTAGCAAGCGATAGCACTTCTTATTATTTCCTTATTAAATACTGGCTTGCAGTAGTCAAACGCGTTTCGTAACAGCCGCCAGCAAGTCACAGACATGACAATGAAGTATACATAATTGGCGTTCAACCTGACCTGGAATGTATCTGCGAAATTTACGTACCTCTATTTATAGGTAGAGCCACGATTTTATGGCAAAAGGTTCTTGCACCATTTGGTTTCAAAGCCTCATGTTCACATCCGCAACTCTGTTTCATGGTTAGAGCCACTGATTTTTGGTGAAAAGAATTCTGCAACAATTTGTTTCAATGCCTTATGTGAACATATGTTTCTCTGCTTCGTGGTCAGTGATTGGAAGTTTTTAACTTTCCGCGTCTCGGGGTCCTACCCGCAAATCACGGACGTGTGGTGTCGCGGTAACATTGTTCTGGTTGGTGCAGTCAAATGAGTCACGCCT
>PNEQ01036716.1:0-28745 GCA_003012365.1 Medauroidea extradentata | reverse complement strand
CATGGTCAGTGACTGGACGTTTTAACTGTCACTTGTCTTGAGGTTCTACTGACAAATCACAGGCGTATTGCGTCACAATAGCCTCATTGTTATTGGTGCAGTCGAATGAGGGACATGTCTGAGCAAAGACACGCTGACAATAGCCGTGAAGCAGAGCTGCCGAGGTGCACGCGAGACACTGAAACTAAATGTTGCAAAAATCTTTTCGCGACAAACTCGTGGCTCTATTTATAGGCTACCCTCCATGTAGACAACAGCTGTATTTTAGCTGCTTCTTGCACAGTCAAATGGTACTGTATCCAGCTACAGTTTTACTGTTGGCTCAACTACTTCCAGGAAGTGTCGAGTAAGCCAACGGCCAACTATGAACGTGATACAGACCTATAGTCCCTGGAACTTCAGCTTGCGCATAAAAGTAAACGCGAATTTTTCAGGTCTCCAACCATGAAGCACGGCTACAGATGTGCACATAAGGCATTGAAACCAATTGATGCAAAAATCTTTTCGCCATAAAATGTGGCTTTGTTTGTGAGGAAAAGCACAATGTTTAAAACAAAAAGATGAAGATGGAATGACGAGACAGAGATAGACAAAGAGATACAGACAACGAGCGAGAGGGAGCAGGCTAGTATTTTTTTTTAATTATCATTAATACAACAGCATGACAGAACGAACACACGCACTAACTTATCTGTCGAGTACTAGATCATGTCTTTCAAAGACAGAATGCAAAACTCGTTTGAGGCTGCGGGCACGTCATTCTTACAGTTCGCAACCTACATGTTATACATGACAGAAGAATTTGGGTCATCTTAAAAATATAAACGGGTGAACGCATAGATCAAAACAAAACAAGGTTTTCCTGCTGACCATTACGACCCAGGCCTACTAAACCAAATCACTCAACACTTTATAAAATATTTTTTTAAAGAAGATCTATTAGCCTAATTACAGAACTAGTGTGTCACTCGCTAAGTTCTGTTACAAGCTTGTGGATATAGCAACTACAATTCTTGCATTCTTATTTGTACGCCACAAATTTTATTTAAGGTCACTGAAAATTTAATTTGTACGAGATATTATTTGTTTTGTAGGTATATGTTGTAAATCTTAACTCCTTAATTTGTTTTTTGTATTAATAAAATATTTTTTTTAAATTAGTTTTTTTTAAATTTTGAATTCATTATTTTTTAAACACAAAAAAGTAATTGCGGTTTGTAAACATGCTGTGTCATAGTCCATGATACTGTTTTTAAGTGTGAATTGTTTCATTTCGGTAAGTAATTTTGTTTTCCTTTAATGCATAAAACTATTTTTGCAAATTTTGACTTAAACGTGGTATATTTCAAAAACTATGAAAGCTAAAAATGTTCGTTACAGTAAAAAATACTCACAATATATGCCTACAAAACAAACCATATCTGGTACAAATAAAAAAATGTTTAAAACAATTTAAATTGTCGGTGTATCACCACCTTAAATGCGTTAGTGCACAGCGAAAAAATTGTTAAACTGTACATGGTGCTTTGTAGTTACGTGTCCTGACAACCAAATTGGTATTTCAAACTGCATTCGTGTGGCGTTTATGAGAATTTGAGAAGTTCATGTACACTCAGAACATCCGCTACAGAACATGTGTTTTATGTCAGTTCATAACCTATGCAGGAGAGATGAAAATAAAAGCCCTTACTTTTTCAGTATTTGCCTGGTAAGAAACGATGTCATGTATCGAAATATTTCATTTATGTAACACGACTTTATTTGAGTTATTTTACAATAGAAAATCAATTTTATATTTGACACCTCAAGACATTACTAGAATTTATCTTCTTTGTTACATTAAGAAAGAACAACACAAATTATAATATTTTTCTTTGTGTAAATAACGTAGTGAGCAAAATTTAATTTCTAAAGATTTAAAATACTAAGTACGAAATTTTAATCGTGTTAATAAATTGACTGTGCACTGTGTAATAACCTTTAAAAATAAAATACCTAACATGCAACATGGTACTTAATGTATTTTACCATTTGAACTCAAGTAATATAGGGGGTTGCGGTGGCCGAGAGGTCAAACTTCTCGCCTCCCACTAAGGCGATGCGGGTTCGATTCCCAGCGGGATAGGTCCCCGAATTTTCGCACGTGGTAATCGTGCCGGACGATGTTGCTGGTCGGTGGGTTTTTTCTGGGATCTCCCGTTTCTCCTGCCCATTCATTCCGGCGCTGCTCCGTACTCACCTCATGTCATCCCTCACCAGCGCTAAAGACCTCTCACTAACTCAAGTGTTATTATAGATAGGGCCCGGTAATTTTCGCGAAAAGATTTTTGAAGCACTTTGTTTCAGTGTCTTACGTGCGCACCTGTATCTCTGCTTTGTGGTCAGTGATTGGATGCCGTATCATACAACGTCTGGAGGTTAAACCCGCGAATAATAGACGTGATGTGTAGAGACATGCAAAGTTCACGTTATCGTTTGGTAGCAGACTAAACTTCACTTTCCTATACTAAATAGAGCATAATCTGCAATTCAATTGGCCACGAACTTTTCTGTACGTGCGTTACGTCGTTACAGAGATCGGCCTCTCTATCGTGTAAGCATTCTCCGCGGCAAGTCACGACATTATCGGCCAGTGGGAGACGTCGAACGAGCCTATCGTCACTTGGAGTCTAGTTAGCTGTCAGAAAATAAAGCGAATTTTGCATGTCTCTAGTGATGTGTCGCAGCTATCCATGTACTGATTGGCACAGTCTAATGAATAATAACTTTGCACAAAAACACTCTGCCAATAATCACGAAGTTGAGCTGCTGGTGTGATCGTAAGACACTGAAACAAAGTGGGGCAAACATCTTTTCGCGAAAACTACCGGGCTCTAGTTATTACGCTGGAATATCCAAACTGAACGAGATTGTGCGACGGTAACATGTCGAAGTCTCGTTTAAACAAACCAGGGTTCGAATCCCGGATTCAATTATAACAATTTCCGTGTCCCCCCTTTTTCTGAAATACCTCAAGATGAATTCTGGGATGGTTCATTAACAAGGATCTGACTGATTCCCCTACCAGTACTTATCTCTGTGTAGAGTTGTGTGTCATCTTCTGTTATAAGCTGGCTATAGACTAGAAACGAAGTCTACTTTATTGAATATTCATTAATATAAATGTCCTATGATTAGAGCCCACAATTTTTGGTGAAAATAATTCTGCAACAATTTGGTTCTATGACACGTGCACATCTGCTGCTATGCTTCATGATTATTGGCAGAATGTAGGCGTGGCTCATTTGACTGTGCCAACAGGAACAAGGATTCTGCGACACCACACGTATGTGATTCGCGGGTAGAACCCTAGACGCTGAGAGTTAAAAACAGCCAATCACTGACCTTGAATCAGAGCTGCGTATGTGCAGACAAGGCATTGAAACAAACTGTTGCAGAATTCTTTTCACCAAAAATCGTGGGCTCTATCTATGATAAACTAATTTAAAGGGGAAAAAGCTTTCTATATTAATTTGTTTTGAGAGACGGTATTGTACTTTCCTAATTACACATGTCATAAATGCCTAATTTGAAAATTTAAACATGTATTTTGTAGCATTGTTATTATACTAAGGGATTTGATAACCGCAATCGTGGTATGTGTATAAGAACAGAACTATTTTGGCGAAGTCGTGTTAGATACTTACTGCATTTCAATGGAAAAAAAACATCAAGACAATGTTAGATGTTTAAAATTTTCGTCGAATTGGCTATAAAACATTTGATAAGGTGTTTTAGTAGCCATGTTCTTGAACAGTTTTTAAGTTTTGGATAATGAACTCTATGAACGAGGTATAACCGGCCCTGGATGGTATCAGAAAAAAATTCCAGTCTGGAACGATTTTTGTAATGTATAGATTTGTACTCTCTATGCTTAGTGACGTCATAGCTGGTGTTAGAAGTTAAGTTCATCTGGTGTCAAATAAGAGAGTGATGAAGGGATAGGATGAGCCCCTAAATGTATTTTGATTTTGTTAAATTCGTATAACTTATTATTATTTCGTACGAAATACTCGTCAAGTCATAGCTGTTGGAACACTTACATTTGTGAGAGTTCAAAGCGAAATTATTTGTTATATTAATTAATGTATGCGTAGGGGAAAGCCACGGCCTTCGATATGACAACCTTACAAACAAGAATCATATTGCCAAAGCTCGGCGTTATGTCACGGCTATGGCTTCACCATGATTCGTTTGTATGTGGGTCAGAGAGACGAATCAGGGAAAGGCGTTACCGTGGAAGCGTGCGCTTAAACTACGCTTGTTTGCAAGGTTACCACGTCGAAGAGTATTCAGTGAGCTCTTAAGGTAGCCGCTTGGTGGATGTGTTTTGCACGTTCGATGTCTACAAGTGCCGAAGCACTAAGAGTGAGTCAGCACGTCTCTCACGCCTCATCCAAGCCTTCGCGGGAAAGTCACTGAAACGGTGTTAGGTATTCTCGCCGGTAAATTACCTAAATTTCACATTTAGAACTGGCAATATAATCTGCGACACATAAAATCTGTACTTTAAATGCTTATATTTATACAATTTATAACGTCATACTCAGTTTTGTGACGTTTCGCAAGTTGCAACGGCATTCAACATGATTACAGACCAGGAAATATCGCAGGTTCAATTGAGAAGAAATTGGATTAATAGACTTGTCCTTGA
Organism: Medauroidea extradentata; assembly: GCA_003012365.1. Lineage (NCBI taxonomy): Eukaryota > Metazoa > Arthropoda > Insecta > Phasmatodea > Phasmatidae > Medauroidea > Medauroidea extradentata. Next base: position 24,052 of record PNEQ01036716.1, on the reverse strand, counting down.
GAACTGTGAACCAATGGCGAACCAGGATGAAAGCACTCACGAATTCCCGTGCTACATTGTCAAATATGGAACTGGCCACTCACTGCAGTAGCAGCCAATGCACAGATAGATGAGAACAAAGTATGTACAGGACTGTGGAGTCTAGCCAGCGGGTAGTTGAACTCACGAAATTTCCGGGTCAATAAATGTGATACATATATTCCAAAACTTATCGTTTTCAGTTTGATTGGGCAGCCTTTTGTAATAATACAGATTACTGCGTCATATAATATCTGATGCTGAAATATCGTATTTAATTGCAGCGCAAGAGATCAGGCTTAACAAATGCGTCATTCTGGGTAAATGTTTTCTCATAAAGTTAACAAATGTGTCATTCTGGGAATATGTTTTCTCATAAAGTTGGCAAATACTACTATCGAGGATTGTTATTTAGTAGGTTTTCCATACTGACTTTTAAAAACATTTTGATTTCAGTTGGGGTTTTCAACGGCCATTTATCTACCACACAGAAGTTACACAGTCACACGAGCAAATATTTATTGAATTCAAATTCTTGCATTAAAGTTATTGAATAACCAATGATTCGAGAAATTTGATTCAATAAATATTGAAGGGACCACTTGAAAAGTTATCACACGTCTAGTGAATAAACGATGCATAAATGATGTAGTTATTTTACAGGTATCTACAAACCGTGCACGATAAAAAAATGTTAATCTACTACTACACAAAAAATTCAATTTACCTTACAGTACAATACAGACAGTGCGATTTAGCTGTTAACGTATAATTTGCTGGGTTTCAACACACGTTCAGAAGATTGCTGGCTTTAGTAGGTAGGTGGAGCTGTTGTCCTATTCGACTGAGCCAATAAGAATCCTGGTATTGTAATATTTTATGCCGGTTATTGGTCTGCAGACGGCTACGTTGTGTCAGATGTACCGGATCCAATCATACGAGTTTTTTTAAATTAAATATAGTGTTTTCAAGGATATGTTGGCACAAAACATGTTCACGATATAACATCATCTCTAATGATGAGTGTTTATCTGGGGCTTAGATATAGAAGCGAGGCTGCTGGGTGGCATGGGAATAGGAGAAGTGTTTTAGATTGTGTGAAGGGTGAAGCGAGGTAGGAGGAGATACTAAAGCAAGGCGGCAGGACGCAGCCAGCATGGCGGCTGGCCGGAACAACAGGACGTGTACAGTTAGCCTGTGCCGCGGGCCAGTTAGATGGCGACGCGCTACGGCGAGCACTTTGCCACTCACCGTGGCCACCCGCGCCACACCAGGACCAGCTGGGCGCTACTCCCATATGGTTGGTTGTAGCCAGGACTGGATCAAAGCCTCTAGACGCCCTAGACAGTCAGTATCATCTGTCCCCCGCATCCTACGATTCCCATCCTTTATAACTGGCTTCCTTATCCAGTTTGCAATGCCGCATTATTTTTAATTACTCTGTTCTGTACTCTCGCTATGTACAATAATAAGAGATGGTGGAATATCGCGAGAATGTTTCCTGCCACAGTATTCTGCAAATCAGTGTAGCGTCCAGCATCATGTATTGTTGGCCGACTGTTATGTAGAGCAGTCTAGTTGTTTACAGATGAGTATCACAGACGTCCAGTAGTAGCGCACAAGAATTAACATTGGCTCACTCAAATAGGTACTCGCCAGTAACGAAATATAAGCGTCGGAAATGAATACATTACATTGAATCCTAGCAAACAGCCAACATTTCCCGCGACAAATCACATTCTATAATAATAATTAGTAGAGATAGAAAATTTCGCGAAAAGATTTTTGTAGCACTTTGTTTCAGTGACTTACGTTCGCACCTGCCTCTCGGCTTTGTGGTCAGTGATTGGATGCCGTGACACCCAGCGTCTGCAGGTTAAACCCACAAATCACAGACGTGATGTGTCGCAGTTATCCGTGTACTGATTGGCACAGTCAACTGAATAACAACTCTGCACAAAACACTCTTGTCAATAGCCATGAAGTGGAGCTGCAGGTGTGCACGTAAGGCACTGAAACTAAGTGAGGCAAACATGTTTACACCAAAAATTTCTGTTCCTAGTAATTAGACGTGATAGTTCATTGTGGGAAAATTTGACTGTTCGCTGGATTTCAACGTATGTTGATCTTATAAAAACCTCACTGGCATTTTCCCTGTACGTGGGAGGTGTTGCCATATTTGACTGAGCCAATAGGACTCCCACTATTGTAATATTGAATACCTGCAGACAACTACAGAGTGTCACACGTATATAGTGCAATCGTACACGAGGCAAGAAACTACTGTTTTTTTTCAAGGGTATATGGGCACACACAATGTTCGCTATATACCATCACTATAGAGCCAGACATTTCGTGAGTTCAACGACATGCTGGCTAGACTGCACAGTCCTGCGTACATTCTGTCCTCATCTACCTGTGAATTGGCTGTTGCGCCAGTGAGTGGTCAGTTATATATTTGACAATGTAGCACGTGAATTCTTGAGTGTTTATATTCTAGTTCCTCATTGGTTCACAGTTCTCAAGGACAAGTCTCAGGACAATGGCCCAATCTAAAAAGTTGCCTGCAAATATGTAAGTTATAAATCCAACCTCTTCTCAATTGAATGGTGTTATGCAGAAGGCATCCAAGCCACAAATATAAAGGACAGACAAAAAACAAGCTCCTGAAATATTATACATTAAAACTTCAGTAGGTAAGCAACCATACTGAAGCAGATATAGGTTATTTGAAAATGAGATGTATTAATTAACAAAATAACAAATTATATTTAAGTAACAATTGTTTGTGTTCTACTTTATGAAATGTGGGATGTGATGGCTCTTTCTGCATAACACCATTCAATTGAAGCCGTGAAATTTCCTGGTCTTTGCGAATTATTTCTAATAATAATAACCATAATAATAATTTAGCTTAATTGTAACGCACTTATTTGAAAATAAATAGCTGCGTTGACATAGAGTAGATAAATTTTAACACAGAGAGCATTGGTCAGCAATGAGTAAGTGAAGTCATAAAATAATTTTTACTCGTAGCCATATTGGTACTTTTAAAAACAGTGACAGGAAATTCTTCTCATTTTCTCCTCTCTAAATGTACGCCCCAGTAAAAGTTACACTCTAGGCCCGGGCCTAGGGGAGCTAGTGGTAAATCCGGCCCTGGATGCAGCCACGTAGTATTTACACACGTGCACGATGAATAGAGACAGGATAAATTTTCGTGGGTACTCAAGGAAACAGTTGCTTCTCATTAGCTGGCCGCTTAAAAGGAAATTGATTACAATTTTATTGTATTTTCAGTTTTTGAGCCGCAACATTTACTTATATTGTCTTATCAAAATTTTATCTTCAGCAAAGAATAGGATATATTCTAGGCAAACTGCTTGACATAAATAATAATTGAATCTTTCATTAGTTTGTCATGCACAATCACTTCAAGAGAATTCTTGAAAGTTAACCAATAATTCTCTTACAATGATTCTGCATAACAAATTAATGAAGCATTCCATTTTTATTTATGTCAAGCAGTTTGCCAAGGATATATCCTATGCTTGGTCGAAGAGAAAATTTTGATAAGACAATTATAAGTAAATGTTACTGCTCAAAAACTGAAAATACAAGAAAATTATCTAGCACGCCTCCTTAAAGTGATACAATGTGGTTGTGCCTGCTACACATTCAGACAGCAGACGTTGAAGGAATATACGGATCTTGAGTATGCATAGGACATTGGATTAAGGCATGCAGATAGATGAACTCGCGAATTGTTCCTAGCCGTAGTAGTGAGACACGCTACTCAACAATCTGGCAGGACATAGTATAAAACACAAGGTCTGTCACACAAGTGTGCGAGCAGAGAAGACGCCTGCTCCCCTCCTCAGACGTGATGACGGTTTTGCCCGCTGCTGGTGGTCTTAGATGAGATAAACACAGACCTCAAGAAGGGGGACGGCGTGTGTGTTTGCTAAGGCTGACTTGCAATTAAATACCCTCTTCACGAATTACGCCTTCAGATGCACATATTTACATACACTGCGTTCAACTTGGCTTGTAATGTCATAAAAACACATTCGGACAATAAGATGATATTAGTTTAATATTTAATACTTCCCCAGAATAGTTATGTTGTCTGGCTACTACAGGAGAGCAAAATGTTACTTCTTCCTTCTACAGAACATGTTATTATTTCCACAGAACAGCTAATTCTTCGGATCAAATATATACATTCTGCATAATATATTGCCACTTCTATACAGTATATTGTTACTTGTATCGAGAAGACTGTTATTTCTGCGGAACATGATACTTTTATAGACCATGTTATAACATATACAGGAAATACTGTTACTTCTACGGGACAGATTATTACTTTTACAGAACAGATTGTTAATTTATATAACATTTTCACTGAAACACTTCAAATAGTATCAGGGGTGGATTTAAGGGGAGGGGGCTACCGGGCTAAATGACCCCCCCTACCTTAAAACGTGTTGAGCATTATGTAGCCAAAGTACTCCAGTTGCGTCATGGAAATCCGAGTTTTGCTCTATGATGATCCAAGTACATTTAATGCGCCCTACTTGTATGCACGTTATTTTTAATGTTCTGTAACAGCAAACAACCACACCTTTGAGATGGTTGGTATTTTTTTTTTTTACAATCCATAAAACCACACTTGTCCCCCCCTTTTTTTTCTTCCAAAAAGTATTTGTTTCTAAATTCACCACTGTATATAGTATGATCAACTAAACTAGATAGTTGTTCCTATTTGAAGAGAGAGGTAGCAGGTACGTGTGTATTTGCTGTGAGAGTGCAGCTTAGTGTACAACCCCTGCACCCACTCCTCTTCAGTGAATATCCAGCGAGATGGAAGGCATGCATGTAGCGAGGCAGGCTGGGGACGGGGCAGCACAGGGGCATGCGGGATATCAGCACGAGGGAACACCGCACATCCGCGGTGTTATCAGCGGGTCGAGGTCTGCGACCCCAGCAGCTCGCCGCCACAGCCCGGGACCTCGTTGCCGCTATCAGCCCTGCCATCTGCGAGGTGCGCTCATCTCTGCCCATGCACAGTGCCTACACGTTCACCTGACTGACCACAACACTACCGCGACATTACACACTACTTCATTCTACATATGTTTCATACTGCACTCTCATTGACTGAGTTTGGTCAGCTCGCTAGATAAGCAGGAATTATTGTGTGAGAAGCACAGCATCAACGAAACGCTAAAAAGTATTAAAAGGTTAAAAGTTATATACAGATGAGTGATAAAGTTCCCCCCTCCTCTTCTATATATGTACACATATAGGGAGAGAGAGAAAGAAAGGGAAGGGAGTGAGAAAGAGAGAGAGAGAGAGAGAGAGAGAGAGAGAAAGATTGAGCAGACACGCAGGGCCACACAAAACCTAAGCGATAGATGTTATAAGTTGGTTCTTTTACAGTTACCCATGTTGTGGTTTGTACTTTATTATCTCAGAAAACCTTACCAAAAAAAAATTCAACAAAACGATGCGTGACACTTTTTGTGAGGAGTGTTGTTAATGTTACCTGAAACCTTCAACGCCAGTTATTCCACACTTCTTTGGGATGTCAGTAAGTTCATTTGGCACTGCGTGTCTCACTTATACCTACATACGAAAAGGAGCCATGTTTTTACACATTTAATCCAAACCTGCGCCTAGATACCTGCAGCCCGCAGTGCCCTATTTTCAACTCGTCTGCGCTAGCTCATCCTCTCAGTCACTCTTACTATAGCCTTGTGCATCGGAGCGCAATTCATACCTGTGCTCTGGCGTTTGCCCTTGTAACTATGCAAGGTGTCATCTCCGGACAAATGTGCACTGTCAATTAATGTCTGGTTTTGCGTTATCTACCACTCATTCAATTTACTGCCACTAATTCCCGAACATATTGTTTGTATAGGGAACGTTTTATTATTTTAAGCACACTCTATATTTCAAGCAACAGTCAGTTTCACAATTAGCTCGTGACTTATTTTACATTTTCTGGGGGCGATGAGTCATTATTAATGAAGCAACTATATACAAGCTCAGTCATACGTGTCATCACCAAATAACGAGAAACTTATAAGCAGTTACTGTTTACTTGAGACCACAGATATTCTTAATAGCTAATCTAAAGGTCAGCGAACACGCAATTTTTTCTGACAAAAAAGCAAACAGTCAAATACACAAAATTTAATATTAAGACATTTATTAATATATCAGCAAACGCAGGCTATGACTGTATGGGCACATTAAAATAATGCTGCCAAGTAGATTATCAAGACAAGTTGTGGAGTTTTACGATCACCGCAGTAAAGTAAAAATTGAAGTAATACATTTGACCGCGGCAGTTTAAGATGATCTGAAGGACATTGACTGAAACAATCTAAAGTTGAAGACATAAGTGATTTCAGACAGAAAAATAATTATTTGACAGTGTCAAAACAGTGAAAGACCAAGTAGTATTAATTTTATCCACAGAAATGAAATTTTAAAGTCGATTTTCAAGGTAGAATCTTTCACACCAAACTGCCTAGTCGGGTAAAATTGACTTACTTTTTCGTATTACATCACCACATAGTACTAACACACGTTGTCCTGACTCGTCCTATATATGGCCTAAACGTCTTACCTATGCGAACTGCTCACTCCCTGGCAAAAATGCTGATGGAAATTTGCAGGAATTTGAAAGTCAATACAAAAAGACAAAGAATCGTACAAAAAAATATTTTCCATTTATTTAAAGGATGTGGTACATACAACGTATTTTAATTGTTGCGTTGTGGTATAGTACACATTAAATTTATTAACATATTTTAAGTTGTATGATGAGCACCAAATAATCATTTTTAATTAATTCATAAATCAGCGACCTATAACCAAGGCAATTAAATTTCATGAGTTCAACCACTTACATGTTAGAATCTATTCTCCTATGCATACTCAAGCCTCACCTTTTCGTTCATCGTCTGTTGTTCCATTTAACAGCAGCTAATGGACAAATAGTCGGGGTTTGTGTATACACAAGGCAGTGAAATATAACATGCAGGTCATTGACCTTATGAAATATTCCTTTCCCTACTTATTACAAATTTTTCGGCAACTACAAAAAGGAATGTATTGAAAATAAGGAGTTTGTTTGTTTCTTACGACTACTAAAGAGAAGAATACTAGTAATTTCTTCTGCTATTTTCCGTCAATTTTAAAATGATTTTCCTCCGGTGAATGTAAAATAACATTAAATAATATTGTCACAAAAACGAAAAATGTTGTTATATAAAAAATAGTTTCGCTCTAAAGAACTAATGATTGGCCATCGAGTAAAGTTTCAAAATTCAGTATCTCCCTCTTTAATTATGAAGTGAGATAAAACACGTGTCCTGTAACGGTCGTTTTGAAAATGAGAGAAAAAATAGTGAAAATTGCTAAAACTGAAATTTTTAGTGTACTGGTGCTCAGGCTAGTGATGACAAATGAGAAAAATACATCCTGTCCTCTGCACTTCGAACTTTTTTTTTTGACGCGTGCAAATAGTAACATGATGTTACAGGTCCAATTAGCGTGCTATTGGACTACAACGACTGCGATCAGTCGTGGGCTTTAAGGACGAGACTCACTTGTTTCCCACGTGCCTCATCGCCTCTATGCGCAAGGAGCTCAACTGCCGTCTATATTCCTCTTGAGTACTTCTCTTAAGAATGCGAGGTAGATAAATAAACGCTGAAAACATCAACTGATTTCTACGCTTTTTTCGAAGCCAATACGGATAAAATACTCAATGACAATCCTAGATAATGGTATTTGCCAACTTTGTGAGTAAATAATTATCCAGAATTACTAATTCGTTACGCGTGATCTCTTGTGCCGCAGTTAAATGCACGAGGTTCCGCCGTCAGAGATTGTGCCTCACAAGTTCGTAACACTGGAAACAATTTTGTTTAAAACGTTGGCTAATACTATTGTCTATGATTGCTATTGTTTAGGAATTTTCGCAAATTGGCTTCAAGAAACTTACAGCTATAAATTAATGCTTTTAGCGCTTAGTTATGTACCATCCCCTCTTAATATAGTTCTAAGGAATTTCTGTAAAGTTTTATATATTTTGTAAACTTACAGAAATATGTTTTTGGAAATTATAATAAAATTCAAATAAATGTGTATTGTGCAGCGAGCGAGGACCGACCCGCGAAGCCAGCAGATGGAATGCAAGCCGGCACCAGGTTCGCTGCTGTGCGAGATGATGCCCTCCAGTCACGTGACCCTCGCAATAAGGCAGTCAGGTGGTGGGGAGAGCGAGTTGAACTCGACCCAACTCCTTTCCCTCAACAACCTTGGAGGTTGCACCTGCACGAGCCACCATCACCGTCCCCCTCCCGATACTATGAAACCACGCAAGTCAGACACAACTACCGCGTGACAAAACACACTCTCTCTGCTAACCTTTCAGTCGTGCCAATCACGGCTCTTTTTTAAAGTAGGCTAGTGGTTAAGGTTCTTGTCTAGGGAGGCTGCGTTGGTGTGTGTAAGGCACAAAACTGACGTCGGTCGGCGTATGTAATAGATTATCGCCTCTACGCACAAACCCAGCGACTGGCGCGCAGAGTTTTACTAGCGGCGACCATATTATTTTATTTGCGATACTTATGGTTCAAATTCCAGTGCCTATTTCTATTATTTTGTTCTTCGAATCTGAGTGGAATTTTCTTAGATACGGCAGATTAAAAAAAATTGTTTTTAGCCATTTGGAGGGTCATGAAAATTGAGTTTCCAATAAGCGATCCTAATCTTTAAACTCATAGAAACGTTGTTTGAAATGTGTTTTCTTTTCTTAGGTGTCCAAACGAAATGTGCATTGAGATGTTTCTTCCAAATATGATTACTTGTAACTTGCTGCATCGTGTTTCAAACGCAGGTAGATAGGATCCTTAAGGTGACCGCCTGTCTAGGTCGCCGAGCGGCGGGCAGACCTGCGGCTGTTTCAAATTGTTCGAGAACTGCTCAGCGTGCATAACTTAAGCTCGGTACACACTATCGTAATCCTCTATTCTAAACCTTACTTAATTCTGCTCATAAACGTCGATTGAGATTAATTAACAAAATTATGTAGCAAAACGTCTGGTTTGTGTATAAAATACTGTTTACTTCTATGTTTCGGTACATAAAGGACAAAAATATATTTGTGATGTTGGTTGTTATATTCCATAAAATACAACAGTAGAATTGTCCGAAACTATTTCATAACAAGACTTGCACGTAGTTGGCAAATAAGTGAAATTGTCACATGTTATTTAGGTTTTTAAAATTTTCGACAGTCGTCTGTTCAACAGGAAACAAGAATTTTCCCAAATAGCAAACATCAGCTGGATCACTTGTGCAAATCTGATCGTGACAAGCAGCCCACAGGGAGTAAACATTCGGAATGCACCCATGACCACATGTGGCATACATGATGCATAGTGAAATCACCCACACATTAGCCACAACTGTACCATAAGCATTCTTAATACACTCAGATGCTTGTGGGTTAGTTTTCTAAGTCTGCTTGTGGACCGTATACTGAAATACGTCAGTTTTTTTTAAACTAAGTTGCCCACATTAAAATTATTTCAGTATAACTACAAATATATTTACTGGAATGGCCTAACAACCATTCCAGCAATAGTAGACCATCATACTAGCGAAAATTCACCGCTTTTGCCCACAGTTGGCCAACTGAAAAATTATTGTATTAACTACTAGGGTTATTTCTACTCAAAGCATATTGGTAACCCTACTTGCACACGTCTGAAACTGTGCATTGAGCATGCGCGTAAACATACACTACGTTGAAAAATAGTACGGGCACTATCTGTGTAATTGAGTACGGAATTCTGTGTAACCGGCGCAGTAGCGGTAGGTTATACACTGTCGCTGTGCTACTTGTACTGAATTAGATACGGAATTCAGTGGTGAATTACGGATTAGTGTGTACCCGGCTTTATGTCTGCTTCGGAATAGCATTCAAATAACGCTTGCGTGTTTCCTATAATTTTTATCCATGTTGCAATAGTCTCCTTTTCTGAAAGTAGGAAATAGCTTTTGTCCGAAAAATGTTGAAATTTTAAAAATTCAAGAATATTTAAAAGGTAGACATTTTTTTTTTTATTTTGTGGTTTCATATAAGAGACCTTGTAGCCTACAATATCGTTATTAAGTGTTAGTTAATTCAGTTTGGTAAGTCGCACGTTTTAAGTGTCGTACTTAAAACCGTGATAAGTAACATGTTGACTTATACAAACCAGTATGCGAAAACGATGCTTGATAAACAAATTCCGTTAAAGTAAAATTTAATCACAATCTACGACTAAATGAAGAAAAATATCTTCTTGTACAAATAAAAAAATATAAACATAATGATGAAAAATTGTCACCCGTTGCCCTTAATGCGTTATCAGTCATTTGGTAAGATTGCTAAGCACTCTTTCAATCTACAACATAAAAAATCTATCTATCTGAATCATAACTTTGGCCTTGAAGTTCAACCAGCTGCAAGTTATCTTTAGTAAAGAATGAACGCTCTAATTGCGTCCGCGTTGATTCATACAAGCTGGTATACACAGAGATATGTAGCAAACTAGCTTCATAACTATGATTGCGTTCAGATGTTGTCGTACAGGATGTTCCAATAAAAAATGTTGAAATAATGTCCACATAATATAACAAATAATACATAACCAATAGTATACTGTCATTTTAGCCACATGCTATGCTGAGGCATGTCCAACGTCCAGTGTCATTCAGTTTCTACTGTAACAAAACACGTAATTATATTAATACATATAGACTATTAATATAACCTACATTATTTTCAGTTAACATTTTTGAAACATCCCGTATTTAATATAAGGGCCAGACGTTTGATTCTTCAATCATTCGAAATACTACGAGAGGCAGCCACAGTTTTCCACGGGTAAAACACGGCTAAAAAATAAACTCAAACCATATTAAGTTTTTTTTTTAGTTTAAATGTAATGCATTACAAAAAAATTTATGCCAAAAATTCTACTGTTTCGAACGAAACAAAAACAGAGGGAGGAGGTTTTAACCCCATTCCTGCCAATGCTTCATACATCTCTACACTATTGTATACTTTGTTCTGTACCTAACACATGCTTTTACGATAGATTCAAGGAACTGCCGTGACCAAACGGTAGACCATAATTAGATTGAATAGTGGCAAATATATTTTTTGTAACATGTTGCGCCTTATGATATTTGACGACAATTATTTGAGACAGTTAAACTATTTGCAGACTAATAAGAAATGTGTAGTTAACAATTCTCATTCTCCCGTTCAAATAGGAACAAGTGAATAACGTTGGGCTCGTAAATACGTTACTGGGGCTGAACAAAGAGTATTATCCCCAGGTAAACCGCTCTCTCTCTCTCCACAATCAGGAAAATCCGAATTTAGAGAAAATATCGTAGCACGCACTGTAGATTTCAGATAAATCAACATCCACTGACTTCCTTTACTGAATTTTGGTCGCGTATTTCTGAAAAGACACATTTCTTATTCGCCTGCGCCAATCAAACTTAGGTTACAACAATTAGCTGGTAGGATTGAAAGAGTTGTAACATTTGTAATTAGACGTAGGCTACTTAAACTCCATGGATATAGGGTAATCCGACCATATATCGTGATATACCTTAGTATAGGTCGTTCAGGATAAAGTGAGCACTAAAAGTTTAACATTTGAAAAACGTCACTAATCATTACTGCATATAGTTAAACAATAAGTACATAGTCCCCTTACTGTTTTTATAGTTGGCAGCGATTTGCCGAAAATAGTTCCGTGTATTTTCTTACTTAAATATAACAATACTGAAATAAAAACTACATTGACATACCTTAATTTGGCATAGTTAATCAACTTTTATTTAGCTACCGACTGCACAATTTATCTTACATGCGCACCCATCAATTGACGTGTCTACAGACGTTAGATATTTCCCTTTGTTTGCCGTTACGTATGCGGAATGCTACGAATTGGCTGGAAATAGAAATTTTACAGGAATATTTTTGTGCTCACTTTATCCCGAACCGCCTATACCGTGATAATCCACTTTGCGGGCTTAAGAAAATTGAGGCCGGTCTTCACAGCGTAGGTGGTACGTAAGGCCCTGAGTTCATATCCCGGCTCGGGCATGGATGTTGCGCTATCCCTTCACCCCACTTCATTCTCATAGGCTCTTAAGACCTCGTTGTTAAAGGGTCGTAAAATCCCTCTCACCTCACCTTCACAAAATTAGAACTGATGAACAAACCGAGTTCATAAGGTTTCCAAAAGAGAGCAGGCGTGTGTAGTTTCGGCAATATAGGTGACTAATATCACATACGATATCAAAATAATAAATGTTTAACATATTTTTGTTAGTAAAATAAAAAGCCTTAGTATTGCATGCAAAATTCTGGTAATTTTCTGACAGCTGACGTCTCTCGCTGGCCGATATTGTGACTTGCCGCGGAGAATGCTTACACGGTCGAGAGGCCAATCTCTGTAAAGGCATAACACACGCAACTGACAACACATAAAAGTTCGTGGCCAATTAAATCGCAGAATATGCTCTGTTATGTACAGGAAAGTGAAGTTTAGACTGCTACCAAACGATAAGCGAATTCTGCTTGTCTCTAACAGTAGGTTTACCCTGTTATATATCAGGTTGAAAGCCAAGAACGTGTACTTGACACTCACTTCTGTGATAGGACGACGACTGTCTTCACGCGCCTGTGACTACGACAAGCTAGTAGTCGATGATGAAATAATTCCTGGCGCTAACGCATGCTACAAGCTTGTACGGTCGCAACACAGCGGATACAGGAACCTGCACGTTATTATTTGGTGACGCTAGAATCCACTGACCTATACATACAAGTGCCACAACCTGTGATTACACTGGCCACGAGCCTCTTTACCACGTCATTAACGCATGTGACCGTTTTACAGGGGGTCGTTACTTGACACTGGACCTTTAAATAATGGACGAGAAACATTTTAACGTGGAAGGCCTCAACATTGTCGCCCAAAGGGAGACATTTAACGTGCCTTCAGCTGTTTGTGTTTTAGTCTACTGTCAGAAAATAGCGCGAATTTTAATCTAGTCTCTGAAGTAGGCATCAGCTATAGGATTTTGAACTATAGCCTATAGTATAACTATTTATTGTGAAAATTTGGAATATGAAAATTTAGTGAAAACATTCGAGAATAAATTAGACTACAACTGTGTGTGTTTTTTTTACAAAATAAGTACAAATTTGCTCAGACTTTTAACGTCCTCCTTACGAAAATATAAGCCAATAACAAGTTTGTTAAATAAAAGGACCCTAATACTTAGGGCCACTGACACTTGGGGAAAAGAATTTTTTACCTACTGCTTCAGCGCCTTACATACACATCTACCGCTCTGCTTCATGATTATTGACAGTGTGTCTGTGACGATAGGCGACACTCATTTGACTGTGTGAATCACAATATAGTTACTGTGACACCACACGTCTTAGATTTTTGGATAGAGCCCCAAGATGCTGACAGTTAAAAACATGTAATCACTGACAATGGAAAAGAGCTGCAGATGTGGACATAAAGCACAGAAACAAGATAATACAGAACACCAAAAGAACAGGGGCTTAAGATTCTTATCTAAGGAGGCTGCGTTGGTGTATATGAGTCAAAAAAACTGATGGAGCGTTAAGAGTGACGTCGGTCGGCGTATATAATGCATTATCGCCTCTACACGCAAACCCACAAACTGGCGCGCAGAGCTTTACTATTTTTCATTTTCCTATGCGACTTTAAGCGGTGACCATATTATTTTATTTGCGATACTTACAGTTCAAATTCCAGTGCCTATTTCTATTGTTGTGTCTTACGAATTCGGTTGGAATTTTCCTAGAAACGGCAGTTTAAAAGAGCTGTTTTTAGCCATTTGAGAGTCTTGAAAATCGTATTTCCAATAAGCGATCCTAAATTTTAAACTGGTAGAAACATTGTTTGAAATGTGTTTTCTTTTCATAGATGTACAAAACTTAATGCGCGTTAAGATGTTTCTTCCAAACATCATTACTTGTAACTAGCTGCAATGCGTTTCGAGAGCAACTAGGTAGGAACCTGAACCCGTGCCATACATCCTGGTCAATTGTGCAGTGTACTGAGGATGCAGTTTAAACGCAAACATTTTCTATCACTGGTCGTAATTATTAGGGATCAAAAAAATTGTCTGATTTCACATTGTGCTAACAGACATCGAAACTCTCTTCATTCGAAATACTTGGACAATTGGTCTGCAGGTTATCAGACACTTCCTTCTGGAATATGAATAGGGACGCTTGGTAATCGCAAAAATAAATTTCCTGCAACTTGTTTCATTGTCTTGCTGTACATCTGCAACTCTACTATACCGATACTGGCATAGATGTGGGAATTTGTCGTTATTATTTGGTAACAGACCAAAATTCACTGGCCTATACTTACCCGATCACTAGAGATGATGGTTTGTCGCTGGAAAACTTGACTGTTTTGTTGGGTTTCAACGTACGTTCAGTATACTGAAGGTGACTGACTTTTGCTTGTACGTAAATCTACAGCCCTATTTGACTAATCCAATAATCCCGCTCTTGTACTGTTTGATGCCTATTATCGGTCTGCAGACAGCTATGTCGTGTCAGTGTTTTCAAAGCTATGTTGGCACGAAAAATTTCGCGATACACCATCGTCTCTACCGATCACACACCAAAACGATTTTAGTTCTGAGCCGTCGTACCTTTGTGAGCCCACATTACAGGGTAGTGAGTATTTAACAGTTGACTTTATCTCATTGGTTGAACAAGTCCTGGAGGCGTACGTCACACAAACTGTCGACCAATAGCAGACGTCAGACGAATATGCAGTATCTCGCAGTCCAGTCTGCTGTCAGCCAGTAACGCGAAATTTACTGGGCTCGGTAGCATGACTTTGTGCAGTGACTTCACTCATTTGATAAGTTACAGCTGCACCATACGCGAGTGATTTGCGGATAGAATCCCATGATGCTGAGGGTTAAAAGCAATCCCGTCATTGACCATAAAGTACAGTGGTATATGAGCAAGTATGACACTGAAACATGCTCTGGTACACAAAATTTCTGCGACATTCAAGAGTACTTCGATACGAGCCAAACCTAAACGTAAAAACATTCATATGATCTCTGAGCGATTCATGCAAACTGGAACGTCTTTGTGGACACACGCCATTGCGAGCTCAAATGTCGTACGTCCAACAAAAACGGTTCAGTTTGTAATACTAATTACATCCCCTCTGGTCAAAAGTGGAAATGGGTCACCAGTCTAGGATGAGGAACAAATATAATTTAGCTTACATAGGAAAGTTGAGCATAGTAGGTACGGAAAATAATCAGCGAAATTTGTATGTCACTATCCATAACACTGTATATTTAGGAATACAGAAGTGAAATAGCAGATAAGACGTCAAACTCAATCACATGGGACAGATAAATGGCTTCGCTGGCCAGCAGGATTGTGGAAACGCCTACCGCTAAACACCATAATGCGGCTGCAGGAGCCAAGCAAACACGGAGCTGGTATCGACAACCTCGGGTAGTCAATAAGTAGAGACGGGACAAACTCGCGGGTTCACTGACCAGTATACGGCTAGCCTGCAAGAATATATGTGTGCTCAAGCAAACAGCAGCTGTTCATTAGCTGCTGGCGGTTAAAGTGATATACGCCTGTGTTAGTTACATTTTGATTACTGGCTCAGAGACTTCCAGGAGGTGTCAAATAAGTCGAAGGCCAATTGCGAAAGTGACACAAACATACAGTTGTTGGAATTCTAGCTTATGCCCAAATGAAAACATCAAACTTTCAGGTCTCTACCAATAAGTGGTGAAGTTGGCTCGTATCAAATGAGCCGCCACGTCATTTTACATCTGTGTTATTTAGGCTACTATTTGTAGAGCCACGATTTTATGGCGAAAAGATTTTTGCAACATTTGGTTTCGATACGTCATGTGCACACCTGCAGCTCTGCTACATCGTCTGTGGTTGGATGATTTTACTCTCACTTGCGTTGGCAAATTACAGACCTACAGACTCACAATAATCTTATTCTGATTGGTGCAGTCAAATGAGAAACGTGTCTGAACATAGACACGCTGCCAATAACCTTGAAACAGAACTGCCGATGTGCACGTGAAACACTGAAACAAAGTGGGGCAAAAATCTTTTCGCGACAAAATCGTGGCCATAATAAACAAATGACCCGTATACAGCAAAGGATGTATTCTTCAGTAACACAACTACAGTCACAGCAAATTAAAAACTATTGACAACGTCCTGTATGAACGTTTATAACCGTGCTCCGAACGTACAGTTTGATCTAATACAGCTTCCCGTATAACGTGACCACACTTCGCCACACATGTGTGTAGTATTTTCTCCCCAGTTTCCACTTCGGCTACATGAACAGCGACATACTGTAGTTCCCCCTCGACAGCGCCTCTCTGGGACCGCCCAGCTACGTGGGCGTACCCGCACAAGGGTTCGCTCCCGGGAATACAGGCGCTCGCCCGGAGGCCATCGTCCTGTACAGCTGCGCCGCTTGCAAGGTAGCATTCTCTCCAGAGATGCAGAGAGAAGCAGTCGTTGGCGCGCGCTCATGCGGAACGCCACACATAATAAGCTGATATCTCGGCAGCCAAGGTCAGGTCGCTCGGACAAAGGGATAAGCATGTTTCTGCTTCTTTACTTTCCCCCGCCGCTATGCCGCGTCATATTCACCACCCCTCATCCTTACCCAGCCTTCATACTATTTTCCCCATTCCGGCTACTGCTGCAGTCTTGCATCCGTCGTATGGAGCCGCCAACACGTGATTAGTAGAGACATACAAAATTCGCGTTATCGTTTGGTAGCACACTAAACTTCACTTTCCTATACTAAATAGAGCATAATCTGCGATTCAATTGGCCACGAACTTTTCTGTACGTGCGTTACGTCTTTACAAAGATTTGCCTCTCTATCGTGTAAGCATTCTCCGCGGCAAGTCACGACAATATCGGAAAGCGGGAGACGTCGAACGAGACTATCGTCACTTGGAGTCTAGTTAGCTGTCAGAAAATAACGCGAATTTTGCATGTCTCTAGTGATTAGAGACATGAGATTGTGTACACACTGTCCTCAGCTACGTGTACAATGGCTGCTACTCCAGTGAGTGGCCAGTTGTACATGTGGCAAGGTAGTGCTGGAGTCAGTGAGTGTTTCCATGCAAGTCTGATATTGGTTCACACTCTTCAAGGAAACGTTCAGAGACAGCGAGCCAATCCGCAAAAGTAATAAACGTGTATATGAGTTTGCAATCTAACGTTCTCTCAAATGAATTCGCAAAATTCCCGGGTTCTTAATAACAACAAACCCTGCAGTTTTTACAAAACATATGACTGGGTAGTTGTACGACACGACGTAGTTGTTCATATAGGCGTCAATTAATACACCAGCTAAACTCTTATTGGATCTGACAGACCGGGTAACAGTTTCGCGTACAGACGACAGCCAGTAGCATAGACAGATCTCGCGACATAGTATACTTACCTACATTGTAACCTATAGCAAACAGCCATGTTTTCCCGCAATCGACTACTACAGAACTCGCTGTCGACGATATGATAAGCTGTAAAACATACCTTACGTTCTTAGTAAATATTAGTCAAATGTTAGCTATTAGTCTAGAGCCACGATTTTATAGCGATAAGATTTTTGCAACATTTGGTTTCGATGCGCCATGTGCACACCTGCAGCTCTGCTACATCGTCTGTGGTTGGATGATTTTACTCTCACTGGCTTTGGCAGATTATAGACGTACAGACTCACAATAATCTTATTCTGATTGGTGCAGTCAAATGAGAAACGTGTCTGAACATAGACACGCTGCCAATAACCTTGAAACATAACTGCCGATGTGCACGTGAGACACTGAAACAAAGTGGGGCAAAAATCTTTTCGCGACAAAATCGTAGCCCTAGCTATCAGTTATCAAAAGAGATCTGGAAAAGTTCGCAGATTCATTTGAGGATATGTCAAAGTTTAATGTCATGTTCGCGTGAGTTACTTTCGTGATTGTGGCACTTTTATTTAAACATGTCCTTGAGGACTGTCGACCAATATATAGAGCCACTGATTTTTGGTGAAAAGAATTCTGCAACGACTTGTTTCAATGCCTTACATGCACACCTGCAACTATGGTTCGTGGTTATTGGCAGAATATAATAGGGCAGAGGCGTGGCTCATTTTACTACACCAACCAGAACAATGTTACCGCGACACCACACGTCCGTGATTTGCAGGTAGGACCACGAGACGATGAAAGTTACAAACTTCCAATCACTGACCATGAAACAGAGAAACATATGTTCACATAAGGCATTGAAACAAATTGTTGCAGAAATCTTTTCACCAAAAATCAGTGGCTCTACCAATATAGCAAACCTACGCGAGGATACCCATTGACTAGCGCAGTACTAATCTGACTGGAGTAGTAGCCAATAAACAACTAGGTAGGTATAGAGTGTACGTTGGAATGTGCAGTCCAATCTGACTTGTAGTTGAACCTGCGAAATTTCCGGGTCTATAGTTATCTAATATGTTGAGCTGAGAGATGGCACATAAACTATTCTTCAGCTGCGGGTCTGCGAGTTACAATACCACACAGTGTTGACATGGCAGTAGTTCTTCGTGTGTAGCGTCTAACTGGAATGCGGAAACACTGAGATGTGAGCGGTCTTTGACGGGAAAGGTTGGCGGGAAACAAGACGGTATATTCCGCGGCTTGACGCGCTCGCACGCTACGTGACTCGGTTAGACTGACAATGCGGATGTCGTAACTTACCGTCTTGGGAACTTGGAAATCAGCCTCTCTTGTTCGTCACGTAGTTCAAAAACTGCTCTTCAAATCACATCGACGCGGCAAAGAACTGGAGTTTCCGCAAATTAATGTTTTGGACTGAAGAGTAGAATGTGCCGGTTTCAAATTTCCACGTTCGATGCGTGGAAACAGCGGAGCGATTAGAGCCGAAGTACTATGCTCGACGAGAAACATATCGCCTCTATTCGCAGCGCGTTAAACTAGCGTGCAAGGTTTTGCGCAGAGCTCTTTTTCTTATGGGACTTTAAGCGGTGACCCTAAAATTTTATTTTTGGATAGTTTGAAGTAAAGACAAATGCACGCATCTCATTTTGCACTTTACGATTTCTGGTAGTATTCCCTGAGTTACAGCAGTCTAAAGAAGTCGTTCTCAGCGTATTTGAGAGGCGCCAAAATCATTTTTCTGACAAGCGTGCTGAATTTTCGAAACGTGAGAAGAGTAGCTTCATATGTGCATTCTTTTTGCAGCTTACCGCAATAGGAATGATTTAAGTGGTTTCGCGTAAAACAGTATTCGTGCGACACGCTAAAATACCGCCCATGCGCCAGGTACCCACTCCTCTTAATGCTATAGACAGAGAATCTTCTTATTAATAGACGCATAGAAGTTCCAATGTCCCTGCAGGCAAGCTCGTTGTGATCGTATATGCACATACTGGAGTCTTCCTAAATACGACTATTGGTTCAAATAATAATATTTGAAATCCAAATGTTTCCTTATGACGAGGAACTCCCAATTCAGGAAAAAAAAAAATGTTTCTGCATCTAACTATAGTGACATAGTTCAAAGTGTGTGTTATTTTCGTAGATGTACAGATACAATGTGCGTTAAGTAGTTTCGTCAAAATGAGAATAGTCGTTACTCGCAGGAACGCATTTGAAGTGCAGGTATGGAGGCCTCTTAACTCTCACTTTTCTTGGGGACGTTCTGGCAAATCGCATCAGTACGACGTCACAATAACCTTCATTCCGATTGGTGCAGTCAAACGAGAGACGCGTCTGACCAAAGACACGCAGCTAATTACCACGAAGCACAGATGCCGATGTGCACGTAAGGCGCTGGAACAAAGGTGTGTTGAAATATTTTCGCTCGTGGCTGTACAGTATATATAAGCTTACAGTTTTCCATACAGTCGATAGCCAGTAGCACAAAGTTAGTGAAGAGCCTGAAGCTACGTTAGAACCTAGGATACGGTCAAGTCTCCCCATGATATATCACCATCACTTAAAAATGTCGTGATGAGGGAAATACTTCCCGGGCACGGTGTGCACGTAGATAAGGACACCCGCTGCCACCAGCACTCAACAGTTAATGGACTGCACTTATCCAAGATGGTTACACTGCTCGTTACCGACTCCAGAGGGACCAGTGAGCTCCAGTGTTTACTGCAGGAGTGACCGCTCTTCCTGGAGCACGCTCAGCTACTTGCCATGCTCACCAGCTGCAAACTGTAGACGCCAATATCTTTAGTGTCTGTCCCCTGCTTGTTCTCAAGACACTGAGTAGCTACCCCTCTTGTTGTTAGGTAGGCAGCTTTTTAAAGACGGCGGAGATTGTTCCAACCGTTTTATATAAATAAGAAGGCTTAGAGGTTAGTTTTATTTTTTTTTGCTTAGTACTGCAAATTCATTACTTTAAAATACGATTGAGATAATTTTGGAATACGAAAAACATCAAAATATTAAGATACATTTTTATTTACATAATAATTACACAAATTAAAACGTAAATAATTTTATTAGTAAATATAATGCTCGCAAAATTTGTGTTTATTGGAAAACAAATCTTGCACTTATTAGCATCCATAGACTAATAAATAAATCCGTAAAAACAAGTAAACTGTTGAGGGGAATTTTCTTACCTCCCACAGAAGATTTCTCTTTGTACATTGGTAACATTGCATGTGGAAGGAATAACGACGGACGGATGACGTATTATTGTAAATCGCTATCTTTGTAGACGGACCGTCGAAGTGCGGACCGGTGCGGACGGACGGACGACTGACGGAAGCGACGGATAATTGTAACTCCGCCTTTATTTACTGTTAAAATTTTTAACTTTACGAGAGTAAACATTATTTTAATTTTGAAATGGGGAAAAAATTAAAAATATGCTTCGTGTGACGTTTGGTTGAACAATAATACTTATTATAATCAATTTGTAAAATGATAACCATTAATTCACGTAATAATAGGAAGGAATTTCGTGTCCTTACAATGGTTTATGGTAACAGACATACAAGATGAATATTATTACAGTATACTAGAAAATGTATAATGCTGCAAAATGTTTAAAGAAATGTTTAACAGACTATGCAGATAAATAGTATAAATAACTTTATTTTTAAATTAACGTAAAAAAGACATAGATGGACCATTACATATTTCGTGTTTGTACTGATAGCCGAGTGGATAAGGGCGCTTGGTTAGTGTTAGGGATAAAGGTTCGATTCCGCACCCCGGTGAGCAAGAATGTTTTCTATGGTCTTCAAAGTTAAGGAAAAAAATCATGACAGTTTCCACAAACTGTTAACATACGGCATCGCCTTTAACAATACTTTTACTTCCACCGGCAAAGAGTATGCGACGCTAGCACACTCTTGCAGCCAACGATGTAAGCAAACGTGACCAGTTACAGCTGCGCACATTATTTCAGATGGATTTTCATGCTGCGTGGTTGGTACCTCTAGAAGAATAAGTGAGCCAATAGCACAGCAGAAATAAGCAAAAAGGTTTAACCCAGCAGTGAAGTCTCTTTTTCCCTTCGATACTCTTAGGTTCTAGTACCCACTCACTCTACAGCATGACCCCCGGGCCCCACGCTTTATTGGAGGCTGTTGTTGTTACTTTATAACATTCCCAGGTTGACCCTCCTACCCTGCACAAACACAAATCCTAGCTACGGTCCGGGGCTTAAGGCCTATACACAAATTGATTACTTTAATATTTGACTACGTTTCCGTTACTGTAAGTATTCTGTCAAATACACAATACAAACATAAAGTTAAAGTAACTACATTTGAAAAACGATTTTATAATCCGTTTTTGAAGCGGAAGAATTGTGATATAAATCATTATGTATTTGCCATATAACTAGAGATGATGGTATATCGCGAAAATGTTTTGTGCCAAGATAACCTTGAAAACACTGACACAACGTAGCTGTCTGCAGACCAATACCAGGCATAAAATATTACAATATCGGGATTCTTATTGGCTCAGTCAAATAGGGCAACAGCTCCACGTACAAGCTAAAGCCAGTAATCTTCTGGTAAGCTGGACGTGTATTGAAATCCATCAAACAGTCAACTTTTCCCGCGATAAACCATCATCTCTACATATAACATATCAAGAATATATAAAAAAAATAAGCCCAGTTATTCAAATATTTTCCATTTATGATAATATTTTGCAGAACAAAAGAAACACAATCTATTGACGAAACTTACAGTTCATCTACAAATACTTTACGAATTCTGTTTGCAAGTTTCTCTGAATACATGTTAAACATACCTGTTACACTTTTCATGCAATCTTAGTACTGGAGAATAAGACGATGCACAGAAATAACGATTTCATATTATAACATTCATAATCAGCTGTTCTTAGCAAACGGCCCCCTTGACTTTGACTTTAGGTTTTCAGTTTATCGTAAACGTAAAGTCAAAGCGGCTTGACTTTACGTTTGGCGGCGCCATTGTGTACGACCTCATAAGCAGCAATGCATTGAAAGTTACCGTAAAGTCAAATGTTAAAGTCAAACGCTATAACGTTTTCTATCGTGTATAAGGCTTTACGCTCGAGTTTTCAGTCCCATGCGAGTTGGAAGCCGAGTGCTTATTTTCAGGACATGGAGATTGTTTTTATGTTTGAGTTTTCAGTATTTTTGGTTAAGAGCAAAAAAATATTTCTCCATGTCCTGAAAAACACCATTCGGCTTCCAAATCGCACATGACCAAATATTGTACAAGGACAATATAGGAAAGTAAGATGAAAAAAAGGAGACGTGTTATTTAATTACAGTTCACGCCAATATGATCGCTGATCCTTCTGCGGCAACACATTTCTCTACGGGTAGTTCTAGTTTTATATTTCGTTATTTGTAAATCGAAATGTAATCAAGATTTTAGAATATAATTATGCTCTATTAGTTTTTATTTTGATCAGTTAAAATTTAAAATATTTATATACACATGCTAATACTATTAGCCTAAGAGAAATTTAGTCCGTAAATGTATAACCACCATAGAAAATAGAGATATAAGAATGTGAATTTTGCTAATATTTCCAGTTCACGCCGTTGATAAAATGTCTCGCGCTTTAACAATCCTAAAACGCTGTACTTTCACATATTGTCCTTTTATGATATTTGACATGACTGAAAACTCGAGCATAAGCCCTCTGAACGAGGAATGGAGGGTACCATAACGCCACCAGTCGTGTGGTGGTTTCTGCTCGTGGACCAAGCACTGACGGCACGTCGAGGAGGAGAAAGTCGCCGGCAGCACTCAATCACGTGTGGTCGCTACTCCACCAACACGCACACATCTACAGCTACCTACTACATACTTCCAGCGACCATGTACGCAACACACACCACAACTCGCTGTCACATCTAGCAAGTGTATGGCAGCGTACATTACAGCGAATGCCTGCTTGTTCGTTAGCAAACCGCAATACAAGCTCGTCATGATGGTCATGGGTTAAATGGGTGTGGTACATAATTCAACGCTAAAAGCATTAATCTATAACTGTAGGTTTCGTGAGGCCAATTTGAGCAAATTAAACAACAGCAATCCTAGACAATAGTTTTAGCCAACGTTTTAAAACAAAATTGTTTCCAGTGTTACGAACTTCTGAGGCACAATCCCTGACGCCGGAACCTCGTGCATTTAACTGCGGCGCAAGAGATCACGCGTAACGAATGAGTAATTTTGGATAAATATTTACTCATAAAGTTGGCAAATACCATTATCTAGGATTGTCATTGAGTATTTTATCCACATTGGTTTCGAAAAAAAGCGTAGAAATCAATTGATGTTTTCAGCGTTTATTTATCTACCACGCACTGTTA